>JASAMW010004947.1:0-23805 GCA_030247985.1 Epsilonema sp. ZAB3_2
AATTGACCATTATTCGGTTATTTTCAGCGCCAACGCGAGCTTACTTACAGTAGGTTATGCACGTACGTATGTGTAGGTTAGGTGGTACCATATTTAAATTACACATTCTGAACGCAGAATCTTGAACAGTATCGATGATTTTCTCTCTCTCTCTCTCTCTCTGGATTGAAACTGTCGCTCTGGTCTCTGTCTGTAGTACATGTAGTAGCTATAGTCTGGCCAATAGCAGTTGGCACTTGGACTCAAGGCGAGTTGCGTAGTATGCATGTACTTCTGCTAAATAGGAGTACACGAAGCGTGGACAGAAATCCGCATTTGTAAATCTATTTCACGCAACGCGCCTTGAGTCCAAGTGGCAACTGCCACTGGCCAGACTATAGTACTGCATGTGTCATTATCTTCAATTCAGAGGGGCATTCTTTCGAACGTCAGCGTCAATGTAGCAAGTCAGAAGTATTTGGCAAGGTAATCTCATTGAGCTTCACAGTGATTTTTCGCCACGCCAAACGGGCACATCACGATCACATACCGAGTCTCCATGTACACAAATCTGTATTCGCCTTTCTCGATAACGCTGTGCATGATTTCAATGTGCACCTAGCTAACGTGCAGTTTTTATCTCACAACCAAAACTGGTCGCTTAGTAAATTTTTATGCGTACTCCTAGAGCGCGCGCTCTAGGAGTACGTGGCAGAAAGCAAAAACTGCCACGTACTCCGAGAGCGCGAGCTCTTACGAATAAAAACTTACAAAGTGGCGTTTTTGGTAGTTGATAAATAGTGCATGGTTCAGCTAGGTACACGTTGAGATGACGCACGTTCTTATCAGGAGAGGCGAATACGGGTCTCTCAATCTCGAGTCAATTGTCGTGGCTTTCGCTTTGCTTGTCGTATCACTGCCTCTGCCTAAGCTGAGGGGACGCGGTTGTCCACTGTATATTACCGTATTTACCGGTGCATAGCACCATGGGACTATGCCAAAATTGAGAGGTCCTGGGCTATGCATAGAGGGAATATGCACGGGACATTTTTTTTATTTTTGAGAGGTGCGCAGAGGCATATTTTTAGGTCAAAAACATGCGTGTTTTAAGGCAATTGAGGCCAAAACAGGGGTTATTCTACTACAATGTACGTACTACACCCCAAAGGCTTATTGTCATCTTAGCACTTAGCTTGGTGTGGGAGTGGCTATGCGTAGCTATACAACCAGCTTGTATAGGTACCCAGCTTCAGGTCTACTACAGTACATATGGGGCTAGGCATGGTGGGGCTATATATGGGACATTTTTTATGTTTTGCCAATATGGGGCTATGCATAGGGGCTATGCACCGGTAAATACGGTATGCTTTCCGTCTGCCAACAACCCAGCAAATTATAATTATGTACAGGTACGTACGGTATGTTGCGTCATGGAACGTGAACAGTACGTACAATGTAAATGATACCGGTATGCAGTGCTGCACTGCACAGTTGCGTAAGTATTTGGCTTAGCATCGGCAGCAGTTACTGATAATCTGTATGCTAAATCCGTGCCTATGCATGTGAGTTGAGTGCATCCTCGATTCATTCGCTGTTCTCTTGGTAATTCTTCGCTAAATGCCAATCCCTTCTTGCAATAATTTACTTTGCGGGTCTTTCGCACGTGCGACAAGCGTACTGTAAGCAGGGAAATATTAGGTACAGGAAGACTAATTTAAGATATGTTGTAGGTTCCTATAGTTCTTTTGCCACGTAAAACCTGACATATTCGAGCGCTACATAAGTAAGTAACCGCTTCGATGTGTGAGCCCGAAATATATTTTTTTCGGGCCGGTCACTTTCAAGTCTGGCGGCCATATTGTCAACGACATGCTGTATGGCATCCCAAAGTATTCTCGTTTACAATTGCCGATTCAGTAGTGTAGTATCTGTAATGAACTTATCAGGCTCTGCTTTAGCGCATGATTGCGCACTGCACCGTTATAGTGTGCGTTCAAGTACGCGGAAGTGAAGAACCTATTCCTTGATGAAAAGAAATCAGATATCATGGCCCACGAACGAACGTGCTTATATTTACGATAGCTCATGGCAATAACGCGTACGCACATCTATCGGCTGTGCTTCTAAAAATGAACTTCTGCACGTCTGTATACGTATATACATACGTATGTACCATCTACCGCTATCGCTATCAGTACATATCTATACGTACGTGTACTGTCGTGTACATACTTACGTGGGACCGGCGAATGAATTTTTTCTTTCGCATTCGGCAGTCCCGCGACGAAAAAAGCAGACTGCTGTTCTGCAAATTTACGAGCTTCCTGCTGCTTCTACGTATCTACCTACAGTACGTAGCTACGTACTCGATCCACGTTTTTTATAGCCTCGTAAAAATTAGGCTGAAAATCAGCCGAAAAACGCCTCCAATTCATCGAACCTTACAGTACTAGGTGGGCAGATGTACAATGCCACCTATGTATCTTCTAGACTGTGTTTTGTAGAGATGTAACAGGGCGACATTTTTCAAAGTGCCGGAGCCGGAGCCGGAGCCGGATCTGAGAAATTGCCCCGGCCGGAGCCGGATCCAAGCCCAGAAAATACTGTAGCAAACTACTGCAGGAAAAATGCGCAACAGTATTGATCATTTGATTGCTGCCATAATGCGATACAAAGGGAAAATATGAGACAATTGACTCAAGTGCGATTGCCTGAGCGCTGCAAAACAATCTCATTCAAAAGTTTCGCAATAATTTTTGATCAATTTTGATGGGAAAACCACAGTATTACAATTGGTCAAGGAGCAAAAAACTGAAAAAGATAGACCGTGGATCCGGTACAGGATCCTTATTCATTACGCCGGAGCCGGAGTCGGAGCCGGATCCAAAAATATGCCGGGATTTACCGGAGCCGGAGCCGGGGCCTCTGTTACATATCTAGTGTTTTGTACATATAACGCGCATTGCCTAATCCTGATTTAGCTGTGTTTTCTAATTGGGTTCTTTCTTATTCCCATATTCTCTCTTTACTCGACGACTGACGGAACAAGCAAGAGTGCTCAACTCCCGTTAACTTTCCTAATAATATTCAGTGCACCAGGTTGCCAGTTTTCAGGATCATAATATGTACCTTACCTATGAAACATTATTTTTTTGACTGCAGCTACGTTTGTTTGTTGCGCCTGTATTGTACATTCTAAATAGGGGTATACCGTAAACGCAAACCAAGCGTCGAGTAAGTACCAATGCTGATCGTTTTCACATTTTGTCATAGTGACTAAGTAATTCCTTGTTCTCCCGCAATGCATAATTATGTACTATTGGCCGCCGCACCGGGCTATTTTGTTTCCCACTTTGCCCATTGAAAGTTCCGTCGCTGAAGCATGTAATCGGCGCAGGGGCGCTGCTTGTTTGTGAACTCTTGAGGCGAAAAACGCCGATATTGCTATGGGATCGGCTTATCATCAAAACTGCAAGAGCATCGCTTTTCAACACATACGTTACATATGTTTACTTGCGTACACCAGCACATACAGTATGAGACCAGCCGACGATTGATAGAAATATGCTGAGTTGCCTATGACTGGCTGTGTTGACAACTTTTCGTGGGAAAAGGGAAAGAGGACGTCGTTTATTTCCTGTGTATACGTACAAGTACGTACATAACATACTAAGTATATGTTCATGTCACCGTGCATGTACATAAAATTGGGTATATCTCGCTAGTTTTCAGAGAGAATTATTTTCCTGCAGCTATCTATGTGGGACATGCGTAGGTAGTACTACTAGCTCTTTTCGGTTTTTCACGCCGCGTATCTTGCATTTCCGTATTGTCGCGTTGCTGCAAGTTGCTCGAGGTCAGTGCTTTGTTATCAGTGGTAAAAACTGTCGTCACCTCTTTCGTACATACATTATTAATTTTGAATGGATGTCTCAAAGCTTGACTGGTTTGTTGACCAATTCGTTACTGTCTTTTTAATGGTTTCCTTTTTGCTCCTGCTTCCGCGGCTTTACTTCCCCATCATTTGCTGAAAGAATTGATAGAAACCCGCATACTAAAACAGATATTGACATTCGCGGTGGTGACAAAGTCTTTCCGTCCCTCTCACTCAAATCAGAGTCAATATTTTCTCTGTATTGCCGGTTGGCCGCAAGATATGCAATTCAAGCGATTGGACACACGTGATGCGAAGAAACAAACGCGTCGAGTGACTTTCTGAATCCTGCTGAACGCCGTGCCATATGCTTCTCGCGTGCATATTGCGCAATGCGCTCTGGAACGGCGATGGTACAGTACACACGTACTACATAGCGCCAGTACGCAACTGTCTACGTATGTAAGTCTGTATTGTGTAGAAGACTTGTGCGTAAAGGGGAAAGGGCCCACTGAAGCGGTTGAATCGGCGCTGGGTGCTGAGCCTGACGACATCAGACAAAAAGCTGATGACAAACGGCAGAAGTACCTACTTAGCTATGTACAGTATGTGTGGGGAATAACTGAAAGCAAAAAAGTGCTGCCTCTTTTCCGCTTGCTTTTTTGTGCCTTTTGCGCTTCCGGCGCCAAGATTACTGTAACACTTGTGACATTCCGTCACAGCGACGGATTTTTTGCGCTAGCGCAGACAATGCAGAAACGCGTGCGTCTTTTGCACATTACAGTACTTACTAACGGAATGTGACAGCTTCATCTTTTCTTCAAACAAAGACATAACGCTCCTTCTTTACTTCGCTTTTCTGGATGAAACTCTACTGTACTAACGGTCTTCCACGGTCTACCAAATACCGAATTTCTGTACTTTTACGGATACCTCGTCTTGTACAGCAATCAATTTTTTTTCAATCAGTAATCAGTAATAAACCATCAATCAATCAATTCAATTTTTCCCTAATGACTTATCGTAGACTTGATTTTTTGCGTCTTTTTTACAGCGTTTTGTAGAAACAGAAAATTGTTGAGCAATTGTATTCATAGGCGAACTAATTCCGTCCATGTACATATGCCAGTCCTTGAGTAACAAAGCGTATAGCTGGGATGGTACTGAACCCCACTCCTGGAATATTGTTCGTCCGTAATATCTCAAGAAAGAAATAAATTCTTGGGGGCTGGCTCTGAGATTATCACGAAAACAATAGGCACCACTCCACTTATATCACTATCTTCCGCTTGCCTTAGACGAAAATGTGCCTCTGCCTCCTCTCCTAAGAAGAAACGTGCCCCATTATTTCTTGCCGAATATGGCACTATCGAGTCCGGCCCATTTGCTTTCTGCTTTTCGTTTTTTGATGAGGCGGTCCATCACGGGCAATCCGCTGGGTCCCAGCCAGGTTCAGTCGCCCGTCCAGACCCGGGCGCTTATCCTTATTCGGGGCGATCTCTTCTTTGGCTACCGTCGATAGATAATGTGGAAAGCTTGTTCTTCTGTCTTTGCGTCAGACCCGCCATAATCTTCTTTCTGTCGCGGGGACGCGAAAATCGAGCGCGCGAACTCGAGGGCCAACCGGATTATTTCTGGCCGCCATTCCCCCCGCCGTTTCCCTTCGAAGCTCTCAAGAAAAAAGCTGTTGAAGGGAGCGAGGATTTTGTTTTTTGTACGTACAGTACACAGTGTACGTATGTAGTTGCTACAGGATCCATCCCGCTGCTTGTACGTGGATCGTCATAATAAAATCGTTATTTTGATCGGCTAGTACTTACCCGACGGGCAATGTTGAGCTGAAATATAAACCAATGCCCGGATCTGATCTATTTCCACGCTTTTCACTTGGAAAATGGGGTTGGAAACGTATAATCACATCCTTATGTACGTCATGACTCGTTGTCGTTGTATGTACGTATACATATACGCTCATTCTGGTGTAGCTACTAACGGCGTGTATGTAACTATCCCCGAACAAGCAGATGGCGGCGGACGCTTGTTGTTTCGAAGTTCTTCTTTCTGCCGGTTCTTGATCAAATTGCCTCTTCCATGTGCACGTACGCATTACGTACTGTATGTCGACTGTGCATTTACTGTGTAGGATGAAGATAGCGTAGACAGCGAAAGGAGAAAGGCTTTCTTCGAACTTGACTAAAGTCAGTACGCAAGCGGAACAACTTTGCATTTATACTTAGTACTTTGCTCTTCTATTTTTACGCCGCTGCTTGCTGCGCACTGGCTCGGGGGCTTTGTACGTAGAAAATCTAGCAACTAGTAAACTTAATAGTGCGATGCAATTGAAGGACGACCTGAGGAATGACCAGTTTGCTCGGGTCGTCATCGATGTCGCATGCGTGATCTCTCGCCGCCACGCTTTTTGTTTTCAATAGAGGAAAAGCTTGAAAAAGAAGAGAGTAGTCAGCTTAATGCAACAAATGGCAAGTGTAAGCTGCCGTGCAGTGACGAACTCGCACTTGCCTGTAACGTGCAATATGTTGCAATAGTACTGTTGTACGTACTGTCGTCATGCGTCCTTACAAACGTTTGCGTAGTCATGCATCCTTACAAACGTTTGCGTAATCTTCCAAATTGGTTCGTGAGCGTGTTGAGTGTTCTTCTATGCGCCGATGGAACAGTCGCCATGTAATGACGTACGTTTCCGGATTTTATCTTCCAAGTTGCAGAATAGCCGCCTCTTTTACGTTTTGACGGGACGACCGCGTCGCCTTCCTACCACACCGAAAATGGCGGCATCATCAGTGGTAGAAAGAAGCGGAAGCCCTTTTCAGTCAATGCTAAACTAAACGATCGCCATTTTAAGGCTGAACGAGTTCCGCCCGTTCTGCACGGTCCTCCGTAACCGTGCCTTTATTCGCGAAGGCAGCGTGCTTTGTTTCTTTATGCAATGTATATGTACGTATGTAGACAGCTTAATTCGGCAGTTGAACTTGAGGTTTGCAGACGCCTTTGCCTCATTTCTCACCTACCGTTCACCTATGTATACAGTATGTACTGTAGGATCAGATTTGGTCTTGTTAACATTTTGCTTTGTTAAAACCTCAAGCTATAACTATGCCTCGTTTTTCTCTGCATGTCTATTGAATGAAGTGCACTCGCGACTTTTCGTCCTCGTGGCATTCTGTAAGCCATGTATATGTTTTCTGTTTTCTGCTAAACATGCACATGAATTCTTGGTACCATAAATATAAACTGCATAGGTATGTATGTACACGTAGTATGTACAGTTGTACACACATGTGTAAACGGCGTGCCTGCCCTGCATTCAATCTTTTGCTATCGGTTTGTACTACGATTAAACGTGTAACCTCATTCGTAACGGGGGGTTGATAAATAAGGACAGTTGGGATAGGGAGGGAGAACGTTTTAGTGCCAACGGAAGCTCATGTTGACACAGTTTGAGGATAAGTGTAATCAGGCTTTATCTTTCCAGGAACAGCCGGCCGCTCTCCATTTTTCGAAGAAGCGACAGCAAGCGGTGCGGCCGAAGAAGCAGCAAAAACTGCACTCGGATCGACGAAAGAATCATCACTAGTATATTGCGTAGTATGCAACGTATAACGTCCACACTTAAAATTAAAGCTTCCACTCCGACCGACGCCGAGCTCTTTCGTCTAAGGCATCTACGTACGTACGATACGTCTCACCCCCAGGCCAAAGATCATCTGCGAAGCCAGTCGAAAAGTATGCAACGCAGCTATGCATGTACTGTAGTATGCCGTACGTAGGTACATACCAATCAATCTGCATGTACGTATGTATGGATGTGTCGTCTCTCTCCTCCGCCATCGCCATCGTCATCACTGGTAGCCGGAGGGGGTCGCTTGAGCAGCTGAATTTTCGTCGCCTGCCACTGTCGCCGCTTCATCCCTCCCACACACACAAGCGGCGGAGCCCATGACTACGATTATTCTTGTCAAAATTGCCCATCTTCCCCGCCTGCCTACAAAACTGTCACCGTATAGCGGTAGCGGTTGGGTACGTACGTAATTATTATCTGTGCGCGACTGCACGGCGCCTGGCTTAAGACGACGGCGCGACGAAGGAAACGACGGTATGGAATCGACGACGACGCAGCAGCAGCAAAATTCCTCTTCGACTGCGAGCGAGATTGAAGATCTGTACGCGCCGAATGCGACGCACGATGCGATCGTGGTGACGGTGTGGTCCATCTTTCTGCTGTACGCCCTGGTGGCCAACTGTCTCATCCTGGTCGGCATCTTTCGCAACGTCAGCATGAAAACTTCCACCTCCTACTGGTTCATCGTCAGCCTGGCTTGCTGCGATATCTTCATGATCTTCATCAGCCTCTTTCACATTGTTCCCGCCACTGCGCTGCACGACGCCTATCTGGAAGTGCTGAGCCTTAGAAACATTTGGGTACATACGTTATGATACTGTACTTGTACTGTACAACTTTTACGTACATACAGTATTTGAAAGTAGCAGTGGTATCCTGCATTCTGCGCAAAACGGGCAGCGAGGTTGACGGGTCCCTTATCTTCAGCAAACCACGAGGCCACGCAACACAGAGCAAACGTATAACGCATGGACCGCCGTAATTATTATACCCACATCGGGGCATGCAAAAATTGAGAGGTCCTATATGGGGCTATGCATAGGGGGGGGGGGGGCTAAGCAAGGGGCAATTTTTTATGTTTGGAGGTGCAAAGAGGCATATTTTTTAGGTCAAAAGCACATGTTTTAGGGCATAATTGAGGTCAAAACAGGGTTATTCTAGTATGATACACCCCCAAGCAGGCTTATAGGCATCTTAGCTTAGTGTGGGAGTGGCTATGGGTAGCTTATGACCAGCTTATGTAGGTACCTAGGTTGATTATGTGTCAAGAGGTCGAGTCGATGCGTTGACACTGCGTCAAGAGATCGAAAGTATGTGTCGCTTGGTCGAGTCAAAACTGGCTGCGTCAATTGATCAACTAGGTGAGCCAACAGGTCAACAGCCATTAGTCAAGGGGTCAACTGACTGCGTGAAGTGGTCGAGTCGGCTTTTGCGACAAAAGGTCGAAACATCAACGTTGCGTACGAATCTTGTGTATCGTTATTGTGTGACTTATCTTTGAGAAAACGTGTCTCAGACAAACAGTAAAAAAACAGAATAAACATGTAGCTGAAATACATACTATTATGTACAATGACGTGAGATGCTTATTCCTGACCTACCAGGTGAGCCTAAGCCTCAGCCGGTGAAGCCTAATCCTCAGCCTAATCTTAAGCCTAAGCCCAACCCTAAGCCTAAGCCTCAGTCTAAAGTGAAGCCTAATCCTCAGCCTAAGCTTAAGCCTAAGCCTAAGCCCAACCCTAAGCTTCAGCTTAAGCCTAAACCTAAAGCCTCAGCATAAGCCTGACTCGACCTGTTGTCGCACCCACTTGATGAATTGACGCACCTGTTCCCTGGTTGATCGCTTGGCGCATGGAGTTTATCTCTTGTCGCAACTCTCTGCTGAGCGCTCGACTTTTTGACGCACGATTTTTCGCCCCACCTATTCGACCTATTGACATAACCCAGTTTTTCAGGGTCGACCTCTTGACGAACTCGATCTCTTGACCAACTACCCCTAGGTTCAGGCAAAAATATATAATTGGGCTTAGGGGAAGAATGGATCACACAGTGTAAACGAAGGAGGCAATCCCTGACTCATATTCGCCCCATTTTATTGGGTTTTTCATTTCCCCTTTTTTTTGGGTACCCATTTTATTGGGTTTTACGAAACCATTTTATTGGGTTTTACGAACCCATTTTATTGGGTTTTTTGATTCGTCATTTTATTGATTTTTTCGATTCCCCATTTTATTGGGTTTTTCGATTCCCCATTTTATTGGGTTTTTCGATTCCCCATTTTATTGGGTTTTACGAAACCATTTTATTGGGTTTATCGATTTCGTAAAACCCATTATAATGGTTTCGTAAAACCCAATAAACTGGGTACCCAATAAAATGGGAAAATGAAAAACCCAAAAAAATGGGGCGAATATGAGTCAGGGATTGCCTCCTTCGTTTACACTGTGTGATCCATTCTTCCCCTAAGCCCAATTATATATTTTTGGTTCAGGTACTGTACAGTACATATGGGGCTATATGCATAGGGGGGGGGGGGGGCTATGCATAGGGCATTTTTTATGTTTTGCCAATATGGGGCTATGCATAGGGGGGGCAATGCACAGGTAAATACGGTATGTGATGTGTACATGTGTAGATAATTTGTGTAGGCCATATTCTTCTACGACATGTTCTGGTACACGGGGGTTTTGACGCTGGGTCTGATGGCGGTGAATCGCTTTGTCAGCATCGTCTATCCCACCTCCTATCAGCAGATCTTCAGTCGTCGACGTACTGCGCTTGTCATTTGGGCCTTGTTCGCTCTGGGACTCGCCGTATCCATACCTACGCTCTTCCCCTGCTGTCATACCGTGTAAGATTACACAAATATATAACAAGTGTACATAGGTATACTGCAATATGTAGGAAATACACAAGAGATTATAGTCTTCATGTACGTACAATACATACACACGTACAGTATGTACACACTAATTAGTACGGATGAACATAAGTACAGTTGTGGGTGTGCACTTGTATGTACGTACAGTAGGTGCGACAAAAGTAACGCAACGTTTCGGACCAAATTAAACCGTGATTAAGGTTCGGCAACGTTGACAGCTTCTGTATCTAGTCTAGTAACCTAGTAACCTTTTTGAAATATACTAACAATGTGAAGCCGGATAAGAAAGAAAAGTCAGGACAGGAAGCAAAGCAAGGCAAATTTAGGGTCAAGGAACAAAAGAGAGATCGAGAGGATGTGAGCTGCAGTGTTCGTTCACTTAATCAGTAATTAAAAGCTTAAAACTTAAACTAAAATCACAGAATGACTAATCAGTCGCGTCTCACAATTGGTGGCGAAGAAGGAAGCAATTTCTCGTGCGATCCTGAATTGGACAGCACATGGAGTCGGTACTCATATGGTCCAGTGACAATAGCTGCCTGCGCTATGTTGGTCAGTCTACAGTTTCTGAGCTTTGCCATCAATTTCTGGTTTCTAAGATGTCTGTGGCGATTTCGCTCCTCATTTAAGAAGTTCGGACTGCTTCAAATACATTTTCACCTGGCCGCCACCGTTCTTTCTTCTTCCTTCTGCATCAGACTCTTCACCGATGTTATTCTGCCCATCTTCGCCCCATGCTTCTTCTTCAGCAGACCGCTCCTCTGTCTCGTGCTTCAACGCACGCTGTACACCTACTGCCTCTTCGGCTTCTACGCTTTCTTGCTGGCCATCTCCTTTTCTCGAGCTTGGGAAACTAGACAGTCCGTGAAGCATGGGAAATGCGTGAGCATGAACGCGCTCGCTGTGCGACGAGTGGTGGCCGTGGCTTGGACAGCACCGCTGCTGTTGGTGACGCTGGTTTTCATGGTGCACTGGCTCAGCAGAGGACTGGAAGAGTCGTTGGAACAGTTTCGGTTCTGCGGCACCGCCAGCATCGTGGTGCGCATCAAATCCTGGTCAGCAGCTGTGGCCATCTGGTTGGCGTGGACTGCGATGCTGTGCGTGGGGCTGACATCCCTTCTCTGGACCATCTTCGCCACCAAAACCCAGCTGCAGCGCCTGCAAAACAGCAAGCTCCTCTCTGATCTTTATCTCGGCATGGAGCTGAGTCAATCTGTGGAGATCTCCTTCCTCTTTCTCCCCAACGCCATTGTCGTCACCGTCAGCGTCATTTTGGCTTGCCTGACTTATGCCACTCTCCTGTTCCTGTCCGATCCACATCCTCTGCTCTTGTTTGCACTGACTCAAGCTGGCCCAGTGTGCTTGCATGGATCGCTGATCCTGGGGCCTTGTTGGAGCTATCGCCGGTTGAAGGCGGCGGAAACTAAAGATATCTTTAAGGATGCTAAGCTCTTTATTCGCAGAAGTCAACTGCCAGGGGGAACAGGACAACCCGGAGAAGAGCAGGGCTGCAGTGGCTTTACCGACATGATACATCTGCCGCAGATGTCCACAGCAGTTTCTGGCCTCTGCAGTCGTGGAATTGTCATGTCGTCGGAGAGGCTAGAAGAAATATTCTAACTTCCGAATTAGCCTGCGACTATCGACACTGTGAATAAAACTTACTGTACGTACATACGTAGATGGGGGAATATTTTTTAAGGTCAAAGGGGCCTCTTGTTGTACACGAACTTTCGAATATTGCGTTTGAGCTGACCAATTTTATCATAAACAACTATTGAATTTTGACCAAATAAGAAACCGCCAAGATTTCCTATCCGTTCACGAGATATTCGCCAAAAATTCCTATCCATTGACGAGATATTCGACGACACACGTTAGTGCTGAAGCCGTCCCCGGGAACCGCTGCAGTTATGTGTTTGTTTACGTGGCTAGTGAAAGGGCAAGTTGCAAATGCAGCGTTTTACTGTAACTACATACACACGGACCCTGGTTCGGACCGTCGGGAGCATTTTCATCAGGCATCGCAGAATACATTATTTTTCTTCATTGGTTACTTTGGTAACCAACGAGCAGCTGCACTGGAATACTTTCCCAGCTGTCTCTGTTCTTTCCCCTGTCTAAATGATTACCGCATTTTTTGGGTGCATATACCCAAAGTATATCCCTTATGTACCCATTGGCCCTACATACAGTATGTCCCTATGTATGTACTGTACCCCTATGTACAGGGTGTCTCATAATAAACCAGCCACCTTTCTGTGCATGTAACTCTGGGACCACACCTTAGATTTTCATGAGGTTTCTTTTATTTTGTAGCGAAGGCTTCAACTTAGATGTTTACAAAATTTCAGCTTCATAGGCCTAGTGGAAGCTGCTCAAACACCTTCTTTTCCGGCGGTCAAAAAACGAGGGTTTTTCGAACTGATAGTGCCGATTGGGGTCTTCTGTGTATGGTCCAAAATAAGATTACCGTATTTACCGGTAGATAACCCCCCCAATGCATAACCCCCCCAATGCATACCCCCATATTGGCAAAACATAAAAAATGCCCAATGCATAACCCCCCTATGCATACCCCCATATGTACTGTACAGTACCTGAACCTACCTATGTAAGCTGGTCATATAGTACCCATAGCCACTCCCACACCAAGCTAAGATGCCTATAAGCCTGCTTGGGGGTGTATTGTACTAGAATAACCGTGTTTTGACCTCAATTATGCCCTAAAACACGTGCTTTTGACCTAAAAAATATGCCTCTGCGCACCTCTCAAAAACATAAAAAATGCCCCATGCATAACCCCCCCCAATGCATAACCCCCCCTATGCATACCCCCATATGGGACCTCTCAATTTTTGCATACCCCCATGGGGCTATGCACCGGTAAATACGGTAGTCTCGTAATGACGAAAGATGTTCCAAAATACTTGGAAATGTGTATCTCATGCATTAGACCCAGTGTCAGCACAGCAAACGCATGGAACTTGGTATCTTGAAAAATTAAGACCGAGATTTTTCTCCGTACTAAAGAAAAAGAGCTTAGAGATTGAGCTTAGAGCTTAGAGCTTAGAGATTGAAACCGTCGCAATTTCCGAAGTAAAACAACCAAATAGCTGAAATTTTGTACACGTCTCAGTTGAAGCCTTGGCTACAAAATAAAAAAACACCGCATGAAAATCTAACGTGTGGTTCCGTTACAAGCACGGAAAGGAGGCTGGTTTATTATGTACAACCAAGACTACATAAGGGAAGAGAGACTAAGCCAGCTAGTATTGGCGTCGTGTTCAATGCTACGGCCGTTTTGGTCCCAATCGGGGGCCCCCATACCATAGATCGATGTAAAATAGAGAAAGGAAAAAAACAGTGTATCACCAGTGTTTTTTTACAGTGTTTTTACAGTGTTTTTTTACAGTGTTTTTACAGTGTTTTTGTTTTTTATCACCCCCATCAGACCTTTCGATTTTTGTATAGCCCCAGGGCTATACACCCAAAAATACGGTATATGCATACATATATTTGCTTCCGCCTAATGAGACTTCTTAATGAGCATCAGCATAAAAATGTTATCTTAGTCTAGTATGTACAGTAAGAGACGATGCTAATTGAGAGGGTTACCATGGATTTTTACGGCAATATGAGGCAAGGATGAACCACACGTCTTTTCTTTCTTATTACACGTAGGCCTATACGACATTCACAAAGGTGTATGGTCGAGTCATGGCACTGGGAAACGTGGTGGGAATAAGCATTCAGTTTGTAAGTTTTGTCGTCAGTTTCTGGTTCCTGAGGCGTCTGTGGCGTTTTCGTGCTGCCTTCAAGAAGTTTGGACTGCTTCAAATCCACTTTCACTCCGTCGCCACCATCCTTTCGGCCTGGTTCATCGTCAAACTGTTCACTGACATCCTGATTCCGATCTTCGCGCCCTGCTTCTTTTTCCCGAGTGAACGAAACGTGCTGTGTTTTTTGCTGCATCGTGCGTTCTACTCCTACTGCATCTTCGTCTTCTATTCCTTCCTCCTCGCCATCTCTTTCTGCCGCGCTTGGGAAACTCGGCAATCCGTGAAGCAACGAAAATGTGTTAGCCTCAGCTCCCGAGCCATCCATCGAATAGTAGCTGCAGCTTGGTTCGGGCCTGGATTGCTTGTATCTCTGTTTTTACTGACCCACTGGTCGCGTCAGGGCAAAGCGATGATCCAGAAGTATCAGTTCTGCGATTCGGTGAGTCTGCTGTTGCGTCTGACTTCTTGGTCCTTTTTGGGGGCGGTGGTCGCATGGTTTCTGCTACTGTCCAGCGGGCTGACCGCACTTATTTGGACAGTCTTCACGACTAGAGGTCGGTTACGACAATTGCCAAGCAGCAAAATCCGTTCCGACCTTTATCTCAGCCTTCAGCTGGGTCAAGCCGTTGAAATCTCTTTTCTTTTCCTGCCAAATGCCATCTTAGTTGTGACCAGCGTCGCATTGATGTGCGTGTGCTTCACGTGTGTCGTATTACTGATGCATCAGCGGTTACTGTTGATTATCTTGAGTCAGATTGCACCCTGCCTTCTTTTTGGTTCGCTAATCGTAGGCTGCTGTTGGAGTTATCGTCTGCTGAGGAAGGCGGAGAAGAAAGACATCTTCAAGGATGCCCGATTGTTCATACGCAGAAATCAGCAGGCAGAGCAAGACATCAACGATAGAGAGAGCGGTCTGGCTTCTGCTCAAAGTGCTGCTAAACCCGTTGACAGTAGCACTGTGCGTGTGCAGCTTCCGTCACTGTCTCCTGCTGCAAAGTTGCAGATGGAGAGCCAACAGTTGGCCGACACCTGGGATAGGGTTGCTGAAGAACTATTTTGAGACAGAAACATATTCTGTACGTACACGTAACTGTACTGTACATGTGAAACGTCGAAATCTACTGTCAGTACCATAACCCATACATACGTACACACGTACTGTACGTAAAATAAATAAAAACTACACATCTGGCAAATTTTTCTTCTCGAATTTGACTAGTGTGTTTACTTGTGAAGATTTGCTGTTGTATGTGTGTCTATTTCAGGTACGACCACTCGCTGTACATCACGGTGTATTTTCCGTTGGACAGCTGGTATTTCGTGGTGGACGTGGTGGTGAACAGTGTGACGGTGGTCATGATGATCTTCTGCTACGCCGTCATTCTGACCAAAGTGCGCCAGAGTCGCAAGGCCATGCACGCCTATCGACGGACAGTGCGACTGAAGCAGAAGCTGTCGGAGCAGAAGGGCGGCAGCACGGCGGCGGCCGCCCTCGCCAAATCCTCCTCCTCCGCCGGCACCGCAGCGCCCCGACCGCCGGCGGGCTTGAGTCGCCGCGAGATGCGCCTCTTCCTCCAATTCTTCGTCGTCTCCCTCGTCTTTCTCACCACCTGGCTCACCTGGCAGTGGCTGCCGCGCGTCTCCGAGAGCAAGTGGGTCTTCTTCGTCCTCACCTCCTTCTTCTTCGTCAACAACGCCGTCAATCCCACCGTCTATCTGATCTTCAACGACACGCTGCGTCGCGAGATCGCCGTCTTCCTGCGACTGGACAAAGTGGGCGGCGGCGATCGGTCGCCGTCGGACTCGAAGGCGCCAGATGCGCAAACTCGTTGCGCACCTGCTGCAGCAGCTGCAGGAGGAGGGAAGAAAGGAGGCAAGAAGAAGCGGACGGGAAAGCTCACCTTCAAAGACGTCACCAAGGAATCGTCCATCGTCACCCAGAATCATCACGGGGCTGCCAACAATACGACGACGATGGCGACGGTAAATTCTACGACAATAATTCCTGACGGGGTCACGCCGTCTGAACAACAGGAGCAAAATGCAGCGGAGCAGGAGGAGTCGAAAGAGGAGAATACTACGCTTCTTGAAGCAGCTGCTACGACGACCAAAACTACGACGACCATTGATAACAATACGACGAACGCTGATGAATCCCGGGAGCCGTTGACTGCAGCCAATCAGATAGGCAACGATATTACTGCTGTACTGGTCGCCCCTGCGTCGCCCTCAACCGCCACCCAGCACGTGGTTGAGATCGACGTGGTGGACTCTGCGTGCGCAGAACGCATTCCCTTAAGACCGCCGCCGACTCCGCAGGGACCGCCGTTGACCATCGTGCAGTCGCAGGAGCCCGAGGAGCAACCGCGGCTGGAAGAGAAAAGCGCTGAGGCGAAAGCGACGACGACGATGAAACGACAGTGGCCGAAGGTTGACAGTTTCGGCAGCTTGAAGGATCTGACGATCACTCCGGATGCCTTAGCCTACGACAGCCTCCGAGATTTTCGCGCTGCGTCCACCGAGGAGACGGAAACGGAGCTTCTGCTGCTGGATGGGGCGGCCATGATGGATGAGCTGGAGAATTCGCTCTCTTCTTCAAGCGGCGGCGGCGGTACGAGTAAGCAGGGAGAGACGAGACGCGAGGACTCGACAGATTTCTCCATGGATGCTCCGCTGAGCAGTGGCGAAGACACGATGCTCATGTCTACGACGCAAGTCACGGCCTCGGCTTCGGATGGCGGCGGAAAGGGAGGCGACCGTGACAGGGACAGTCTTCTGCTATTCTCGCCTCTACTGCCGGATCCCATGCCTTTCTCTGAACAGCCGGCGGCAGCCTCGACTTCTGCTGGCCAGCTGAGCACTCAAAATCTCGAGCTAGACGAAGAAGCCACGCCAATTGTTGTTGCAGCTTTAACAACGACGACTGGCAACTGCCTCGGCAATTTGACACCGGTCACCAAAGACGACGACTTCTTCATTTTCACATCCACTGTCTGACCTGTGACTTCGGTTTCCTTTATTTTTGTAAACCACAACAAAACAAAGCTCGAACCTTATATACTGTAAGCAGCTTGTGTGTGCCATAACGATATATTGATTTCGGGGATCAAAGGTACTTGTGTAAGTGTTTCGAAGTGATTATGACTGTGTGTCATTATTGTGCGCAAATATACGTCGTATGCGTTGCAGGTATGTACTGCATGTGTGTGTAACTGTACAACATAGTACATAACGTATACGTACAGTACATACACATGTACACGTGTACATGCATTTATTTTTATAATAATAGGCTGAAAAATTTCTATTGCCCTGTGATAAACATTGATTATTGATTACATAGCTTTACGTTCATGCACGACTTCTTGCACTGTGTGACGGACGATGCACGTGTGTACATACATATACATACGAACGCCATGTTCTGTATGTAACCCCTTATGGACCAGGGCTGGATCGCTGGCGATTGGTTAGGGGAGGCGCAGCTGCAGCTGGGGCAGCCAGATTGGAATCCAGAATTATCTCCCAGTATTCTTCTGGTTTCAGCCTCGTTCCTTCCTTTTTGCCGTTGCCGCCGCTATCTGCTGCTTCTGTTCGCTCAGTTTTATCAAGGAAACCTTTGTTCGACTCATCCAAAATCGCTTCTTCTTCTTCATCATCATCTGCCGCACTCTGTCGACACAGATAATTGGAGGCCCAGCACAGCAAGAGAATCGCAACTGCGATTACGAGGGGAATGAGAATGGTGGTGCTGATCACGTTGAAGAGATACTGCGACAGCCAGCAGTCGGTACTACGCCAAACCAGCCGATTCCACTCGCAATGCGTTGAATTGAAACGCCGCGTCCTCGTCTCATTGGTCCAATGGCAAGAAACTGCGAAAATAAAACACTACTGTATGTACAGAATCGTACGCTAGAACAATGAATCTGATGTGAGACTACGTATACGTACTAGAGGGTTGTACCCTATGTACTACTATGTATGTACGTAGTAGATACAGCGGATTGTCATAGTATTACCAGTAGAAATGCACCAAAAGCATTGTTTCTTCTGAATACACTCGAAGCATCCTTTCAGGCTGTTACAGTAGAGTTCCGAAGCTGTTGACACATTGATGGATGGCTCGTAGATGTCTACCGAATAGCTGGATGCAGTAGGATAGAAAATATCTTGTATCCACGACATCGCTACAGTACGTAGCAGTGCAGTATTACCGCGGACAGCTTCTATAGTTTACTACGGTACTGTGATGTACTGTATATGTAGGCAGTCACTAATTGCAACCGACGAAAATCCCGTTCAAAATGTGCGGAATATTATTTTTCCAAGCAAAGCGAAGATCCGGCTGGTGGATTGGATTTGTTTTGCACTAGTACCAAAAATATATATTTTTGCTAGTACGTACGTAGGTTATGTAAGGTATATTCAATTCATATTTAACTTTGGTTGCGAAGTGCAAGAATGGCTGCTGGTTCACGCAACATGTGCCCACATACATATAGAAGCACAGCCCGATCGTGCGATAATAGCCCACAAAAGACTAAAGAGGTCATGTGCTGTGTATGTATGTATGTAGCTTTTGCCCAGGCCATAAAAGCTTTTAGACTGCCTCTTCTGTTGTCACATAGTCCAGTTTTTCTTTTACATACTAGCAGCCCTCAAACGGTACAGAACAAACCGAAACCAGCTTCACCATTTTTGCCGTCACAGCAAACGTAATGAATCAGTAAACGTAAAGCAAATTTTGTGACATGGTTCGCATGAGTAGCTTCTGTGCAATCTGGTCCCCTACTGCAACAGTGCGGTGCGAACCACAAACATGTACGTGGGATGTATGTGACCCATAAAACGCGGCAGGTACATACGGTAGG
The DNA here is from genome assembly GCA_030247985.1 of Epsilonema sp. ZAB3_2. Taxonomy (NCBI): domain Eukaryota; kingdom Metazoa; phylum Nematoda; class Chromadorea; order Desmodorida; family Epsilonematidae; genus Epsilonema; species Epsilonema sp. ZAB3_2. Next base: position 19,031 of record JASAMW010004947.1, read on the forward strand.
CATAGGATGCATGCATTTCGTCGGAAATTTCCATACACCAACCAACGCGCTTTTCGCGGTCGTAGTAGGTGTACGTACAAACTTACGGCACGTACGTACTGAACATGTACATACTTTGTACATATATAATATGCGTTCATATTATATAGGGTGTTTCATAATAAACTCTCCGGATGTTTGCGCCTCTCATTCCTCAACGGAGTGTTCGATTTTAGTGCGCTCTTTTACATTTGGCAGCTAAGGCTTCTGCAATTACGCAGGCAAAATTTCAGCCCTGTAGTCGTTCTACCAAGGAAGTTATGAAAGCTCAAACTTTCGGACCCAAAAATTTACGTTTTTTTTCACTATGGGGGACAAACCCGGGCTAAGGCCGAAGTTAGCACTCCACGGATGATTTTTTTCAATTTTCTTCAAAATGGCGTTGTAGATTTGGTTCTGCCGCGTATTACGTGGGATAATGAACAGGATTTGAAAACGGATTAGCATTTGGATGGTAGAATTTGCTCTTTATTGTGGTACAATATTAGGCAAATCCCCGATTTCTGGGGTCAGCTTTCTGAGCTGTTTTGAGCCGCTTCCTTTTGGCCTAGAAAGTTGAAATTTTGCCTGCATAAACTTTGAAGCCTTGGCTACTTATTGCAAAAGACCGCATTTAAAAATGACACTTCGCTGTGGAGATAGAGACACAAACATCCGGAGAGTATATTATGAAACACCCTGTACATCCTCTTGATACTAAGTTACGTAAAACTTACATACAGCTTACAGCAAAAAATATCTGGCTGCAGTAAGCCAGAAGTAAATCAGCTTACAGGATATACGTGGGTTATGCGATATTATTTGTTCGTATGGTAATGTACTACGTACGATAGAGGTTTTTGCTCTGAACGTCTTCAACGCTTTCACTGGACCGAAAGACAAACGTTTGCATGTACAACAACGCCCAGTTCCCACGTAGTTAGCTTCTGAATCTGTTGAAGAAGAAGCAGGGACCTCGATTGCAGGGTGCGCTTTCGCTCTGTGTATTGTAGCCGTTGCACCCGTTGTACACACTGCAATCTCGACGACGGAAATGGCGTCCTGAAAAGTAAAAAAGCATGCATTACAACAGTATAATTATTGTGGGAGGGTGGACGGTAGTTTGTACTACTGCATACGTACGTAACAAAGAATACTATGCACGACATGTAGTAACGCGATTGCGTTGGTCGATAGCGACCCCGCGGTATTTAGTGAACGTGTGGATCGGTGTCTGCGGGGTCGTCAACGTCATTTTGTTGTCTCTCGCTCCTTTGACGCTCCCAGATGATTGAACAGGGTCGACGACCGCGTAGACACCGATCCAAAGTTTCACTAAATACCGCGGGGTCGCTATCGACCAACCCAATCGCATTACCGTACTTTTGGGTATGGGGCTATACAAAAATCGAGAGGTCTGATGGGGGGTTATACACTGGGGGGATATACACTGGGGGGATATACATGGGACAAAATTTTTGTTTGTGAGAGGTGTGTAGAGGCATGTTTTTGAGGTCAAAAGTACGTGTTTTAGGGCATAATCGTGGTTAAAACAGGGTTATTCTAGTACAAGACATGCTCAGCTAAGCTTATAGGCATGGTAGCATGGTGTAGGAGTAGCTACAGCTAGCTTATGACCAGCTTACATAGGTAAGTTAGGTACCTTCCAGTACATGGGGGGTTATACACCAGGGGGGATATACATACAGTACGGATCTGCACTAACTAACACCACACAAAAAATAACTCGCCAACGAAGACATCCTGAAAGAATCTGTCAACACCTTCACGGCTAATTTTCAGCGGGATTTCCAAATCAAAAAACCGTTCGATTCTATCTGCTCTCAGTGTCGAGATATCCATTTGTGCTCGTGATGGGTTCTATACGTCCCAGGGCAAATACATGTTGTAAATGCTAAATATTACATGTCGTATGTGTTTACAACACGTGACGTTACTTGTCGTAACCGGTGTGTTATATGACGTAATTTTTACGTAATATATTTTGATGGTATTTACTTTTTTAAAGATATTTCTGCTTTGGATGTTGTAAAATTAAAAGCTTACTAGACGTAGCGTATGGTGTTAGGTGTTGTAAGAAATTTTGTACATGTCGTAAAATTTTTCTAAATTTGGTCTAAAAATTATATTATGTAAAAATTACACCAAAACATTTTAATAATTTATGTTATCTTTACAACAAGTACTGTCAGATTGTGACGAATACGTAATGGGTTACTGTAGTTTTTCGCGTCGAGACCATATGTCTATATCACCACATATTTTTAATATCTGAAATGGTTTGACGTTTCCGCCACGTTTTTATCGAACGAAATCGAAACGGATGGTGGTATCGTTAGCTGGTTAGCGGGGAAACGGTGATGGTAAAATGGTGATCGGGCGATGATCGATTGGGAGAAGCATTTTGTGGATGTAATCGATTACAGAATTCGACAAGAAGAGCTGGAAAATCCGGAACAGGACGTAGAATGTACGTTGTTTGCGCTAATATCTTTTAGCTTTATCCTAGCCTAAGAAAGCATGCGTTTAGTGCTAATTGATGCTTCTTCTGTTGCAGTGCTACAGTACCTGGCGTACGAAGTGCTCTACGGATCACCAATCACGTCTCCAGAGCCAATCGGAGATATGCAAACGGTAAAGAATTTGGCCATCAGTTACGGTTATTCTTCGATTACTAAGGCCCCACCATAAGCGAGACACTCAATTAGTGCTTACATTTGTAGGTTTTTGAGCCGGTGTATCGAAAGTTCACAGGGAGGTAATAATAGCTTTGCAATTTGGCTTTTTGCGGTGGAAGGATTGTTTTCCATAGCACTAAACACCTATCCCTGTTCTGTTCTTTCAATAGTCGGTAGATATTTCCTCTTTTCGCCTTCCTTGCTTTGCATAATATCGTGTTGTATTTCTTTGTCTGTGAACGTGGCTGTTGCGTTTACACTGCACGGTCTCATTAGTTGGTGATTGGTTTTCATATATCTTAATAGATTGCAACAGCGATTTTCTGACGAATTTCCATATACGCTTGCTGACATGTAATGTCTGTTCTTCAGGCAGAAGAGGAGAAGAGCCCAACAGCAGAAGGAGACTCGAAAAAGTCAGTCTCGGTTGACAAGCAGTCTTCGTTGGGGCAGGGGTCAAGCCGGAAGGAAGACTCGAGTGAAGCTCTCGTGGAGGAGGAAGAAAAGACCCAGCAACCGACGGGTGTGCAAGGACCGGTGAATGCCACAGTTCACAGTGACTCAGGGGGAAATGACTCAGCGGAGGTAATCAGCAACAATGGATTGATGGCGGACAGCATCTTTTTCAAGAAACCTGCTGTGCCGCCAGTGAGTGGCTTACTTGATGTAAAGATATGTTACTTTATGTAATTTTTTCCATTTATTGATCATCAGCGGCTGACCCATGCTTTGCTTTGCTGGTTGACAGTTTAATACTGTAGCACATTGCATGTTAATTGCTGCATTATTTTTTCTTTACAGCTGAAGGCGTCATCTTCGTCAGTCTGCACTGTTCCTACGGATCTGCAGTCACAACTGACCCAGGCAGCCACCATGCCTCCTGCCACTCGACAGAAACCTATCTACCCGCTGATCAGTGTTTACGGAGAGGACACTGGCATGCTGCAGCCAATGGTAGTCGAGGAGGTTCAAATTTTCGACCCTCGTCTCCATCCTTCTCTCAAACAGCCTCGCTTTCGCGTTGGGGATGCGGCACTGTTCATGGATCGCAACGCTCGCCGGCCGTGGAACGTCATTTTGAGGGAGGTATGAAAATTGCCTAGAAATAACATAGGAAATGTGCATGTGTATACATGAGCGCGCGTACGCACTCGTCTGATCGATATCAACACAATGAAAGTTATTCAAAAAATATTTGTAAATTACAACATGTAAGGTATTTTAACAACAAGTGCAGTATTGTTTGTTTTTTATCAGATCCGTTTGGTGACCGACGCCGAAGTTGAGCAGCAGCGCGAAGACTACATGGCTTCGAAGGAGGACGGTACCGAGGAACGTTTCATCTGGGCGGCGTGGGTCATCAAGGCATCGTTTCCCAGCAAGATGACAGGAAAAGCGGCCTCCGACCGGCAGTTCTGGCCACAGGGCTTCTTCCAGTGCTATCCGCAGCCGGATCAGGAGGCGGGAAATGACGCGGAGACGGAGACTGTGCTCGGGAAGCGACTGCGGGGGAACAAAAAGTCTGCTGCTGGAGACACCGAATTGCAGCAGGTGCAGAGGATCAGTTCGAAATTGCAGAAGGTAACGGTTAAGTATAGTAAGTTTTCTGCATGTTCTATAGGTTAAAAAGTACTACTTGTTGCAGCTGTAGTATTGTTTCTTTGTACTAGGCTGACCTGACCAAAAGCTACGCGCTCTGCGGAGGACACAAGTTCCTGATCCTATTCGACGATCACATCCACTGACGTATCTACGGAGTGGCTGCTGGTGTCGGATGCGCAGTGCTCAGCTACCGGAGCATAACGGATGTTGTGACTCCCAAGTTGGTTGGCGACAAGTGGATTCAGGACGTGGTCGGTATGCCGGATTACGTGCCTGTCCCCTATCCTCATCTACTTGGTGGCGACCTGCTGGAGTTCGATCCGAAGAGTAAGTGTAGTTGATGTAAAATTACGTGTACATGCGGGAAGATGCTTCAGTTACTATTCACTTGCATTTCGAATGGTTGTGTTTGCTAAGTTATGGTACTTAGGGTAAGGTGTGCGCTCTGTAGGTGTT
>JASAMW010004949.1:0-37335 GCA_030247985.1 Epsilonema sp. ZAB3_2
TAATGGCTTCGTAAAACTCAAAAAATTGAATATCCAAATACATAATTGTATATTTAAAAAACACAAAAATTGTGGAGAATATCTGCCATGGATGCTCTGTTTCGTTTACACTACGTCGTACATTCTTTCCCTAAGCAGAATTATTTGCTTATACTTACGTACGTATGTATCCGCTCCGTACACGTACATATACGTAATTAAACGTACGTACAAGTACATTCAACTACATGATAAAGAGTTGTACCTAATTACGTAAGTACAGATCGTTCATACAGTAGGTAACCTGAGTAAGTACGGGAGAAAGATTACTATTTGCTACTTGCGCTAAGATTTTTGGGTGATCGCAAGGTGACCGAATCGGTGTCATCTGAGAATAGCAATAGAACGAGCGAAGAAGAAAAGACAACAAAATGACGTCGACGACTAGCCCAGTACCGATTTAAACCTACACTAACACAATATGACATATCGCGCGGGACACCTCGCGACAACTTAATAGTTTTAGCAAAGGTAGCGAATACGAACCAGGGTAATTGCGGCTCTTTCTGATATAATAATGTCTGGTTGGACACAATTCGAATAGCCCAATCAAATTAGCTTTTTCACACAGTCAGCTGAATCGTAATTTACCCGCGTAGTCTCAATGGCACCAACAAGAATGTCTCTTTGAGCAATAAATTTCGAAAATTGATTGGCGTTCGTAAAGAATAAAAATATGCATATTGCACACATATATTCGGCCGACGAAAAGCTCAACGCAGCAGAATGAAAAGAAAATTAGCTGACATATGTATCCGTTGTTTCTGGAATTCTTGGCATTTTGTATTCCACTGACAGAAGCAAGAGTAAATTAGGTTCTCAAGTTTCGCTGTTTTCTGAGCAGAATACAGCGAAGGAAGAGCTATGTGTGCCACGTGCTCTAGTACATGTGCGTACATACTGTACGTTGAATATTACTGTAGCATAACCACACCAAAGTAATAACGCATGTACGTAGGTGTCTGTCTGTAGTGCTACATACACGTACGTGGTAACTACAGTGCCTATAAAGTATATAGACGGCACGAAGCGAACGCGATGTCGCGGTTAGCCAGAAGCAATATACTGAATGTACATATGTGCTGTACTGTACATATGGCGAAACGACATATTATGTTTTCACCTGAAAAGAAAAGCTCCTGGCTACGAAGCTGCGTATTATTATGCAGTAGCTGAGCGCCATGACGGATGAAAATATATGATGGGACACCTGCGAAGGCAGCGAAGAATTATAATGCGCAAGATCCGGCACTGCCTACGCCTAGCAAGGAAATCAAGTCATTCATTACTCTGACGCTCTGGTCTCGGTCTCAGATCTACGGTCTACGCATACAGTATGTAGTATAATGTACGTAGGTAACCTACACGTATTACTGTGAAACTAAAACATTTCTGTCCAATATTTGTGTACGGAAGTTCAAAACCAGGAATTATCAAGTGTAAGTTCCTGGCAAAAAATGCCATCCATCAATGAAGTTTGAGCGTTCTTCCAAATAGACATAGACGCCTGCTCTCGCTCGAACCTCAAGTCTAAAGGTACTATACCGTAGTTTCAGCTTGTGTTCCTCTATGTACTTTTTCTAGCCAGCAATGAACACCAACGCACTTGTTGCTAATGCACTTTGCAAAACAGGAGCTGACGACGTTGCCAAATCGCGATGTACATAACGTACAAACACATAGACTACATATTATGTACGTGTACTATATGTACACACTCTCACATGACGTACACTTTCTGGAGTAGATTTTTTGCACCGGCGACCAAATGCGCAGCACATTAATAGGCTCAAAGCATCTGTGCTTTATTTGGTAGTTCACCGCTTGGATAAGTGAGCAAGTCAGGTCAGGGAGTGTGTCGTAAATCATGGATCCAATCCAAATCCAAATACAATACAAACGATCAAGGCTACATTACATAGATTAATGTACAATACGTATAGGCAGGCACAATAGGCACGGCATGGCAGCAATACCGAATTACCGACTGCAGTTGACGCCATGCGAGTATTAGTCAAGTTGCGGGATGCACTAGCACTACGTGCGCCACGCACAATGACTTTAGAACTCAAAAGCTGAGGTTGCTAGTCCTCCTTAAGTCCCAGATGTTAATGCGGTGACGAACGATCCGCTTTGCTCGCATAAACTAGCCCGGCTAATTGCGCAAAACCGAGCAGTGGCAGGCATAATGCTGAATGGAAAAGCTTTTCGAGGTAAAGCAAACAAACACACACAAGAGAAAGCAAAAACGGATTGGGTGGTTCTAAGCAACGGTTTATTGCAAACACTGAACGGCATGATGATGGCACGGCATTTGGCTTTTGTTGCCATTGCGAAAAGGTCAAATGGGCGCCCGGGGTCAGACAGCAGTCGAGCTCGTACCGTTTACCGTATTTACCGGTGCTGCATGCATAGTAGTTTCAAAAATATATAATTCTGCTTAGGGGAAGAATGGACGACTTAGTGTAAACGCACAGAGCATCCCTGGCAGATATTGGCCCCAATTTATTGGGTATTTGAAATATCCAATTATTTGGATATCCAATTAATTGGGTTTTACGAAACCATTACAGTGGGTTTTACGAAACCATTATAATGGGTTTTACGAATCCAAAAGATTGGATAAATCCAATTAATTGGATTCGTAAAACCCATTACAATGGTTTCGTAAAATTATCGATTTTTACGAATCCAATTAATTGGATTTATCCAATTTTTTGGATTCGTAATATCCATTATAATGGTTTCGTAAAACCCAATGTAATGGTTTCGTAAAACCCAATTAATTGGATATCCAATAAAATGGTTCCGTAAAACCCAATGTAATGGTTTCGTAAAACCCAATTAATTGGATATCCAATTAAAATGCGATGTCAGGTAGTATTGAGAATTGCGTGGACAGGGGGGTAATTTTCAGTTTTCTGCTGATGACGTGAGCTGATAGCCCAACTGATTTTACGTATTTTACAAAAAGACCGGGTCGAAAATTCGCACCCAGTCCTGAGATATAAGGCCTCAAAGTTGAGCACAATTTGACCTAAATTTTTCACTTTTTCACCCTAAAATGGGGGTAAATAGCCCCACAGTGGGGCTTTGGGGCTATAAATTTGCACACACATAGACCCTATGGGGGTACATGTTCAGACAAATTTTGAGCCCTATAGCCCTCTTGGTTCAGGAGTTAAAGCTGTTTTTGCTGAAAATCCGAAAATTGGAATTTTTTCATAATTTTCAAAATTTTGAGAGAGTTAGTCCGTGTGCCCGCTGTTTTATTTCTGAATCTTGTAGAGCAGAAAATTTGCTACAAGATAGGCTACATTTGAAAAGAAAGTCACCTATGGGAAATTTTCACAGCAAGGCCTCAAAGAGTGGCAAGTAAGGGTTTTAAGAGTGTGCGTTTTCCCCCATTTTTCAAGCTAACTCAACAATATCACGGATACTCTCTCCTCAAAAGTAGCCTATCTTATGTAAAATTTGATGAAGATTTAGAAAAAAGTATTTTTGCCCCCAAAAAGTTAACCCCTAGCATATAATCTTACAAAAGATGTAATTGATTGACAATTTTTGAACATTTTTGGGGTAGGGTTAACTTTTTTGGGGGCAAAAATATTTTTTTCTAAATCTTCATCAAATTTTACATAAGATAGGCTACTTTTGAGGAGAGAGTATCCGTGATATTGTTGAGTTAGCTTGAAAAATGGGGAAAACGCACACTCTTAAAACCCTTACTTGCCACTCTTTGAGGCCTTGCTGTGAAAATTTCCCATAGGTGACTTTCTTTTCAAATGTAGCCTATCTTGTAGCAAATTTTCTGCTCTACAAGATTCAGAAATAAAACAGCGGGCACACGGACTAACTCTCTCAAAATTTTGAAAATTATGAAAAAATTCCAATTTTCGGATTTTCAGCAAAAACAGCTTTAACTCCTGAACCAAGAGGGCTAGAGGGCTCAAAATTTGTCTGAACATGTACCCCCATAGGGTCTATGTGTGTGCAAATTTATAGCCCCAAAGCCCCACTGTGGGGCTATTTACCCCCATTTTAGGGTGAAAAAGTGAAAAATTAAGGTCAAATTGTGCTCAACTTTGAGGCCTTATATCTCAGGACTGGGTGCGAATTTTCGACCCGGTCTTTTTGTAAAATACGTAAAATCAGTTGGGCTATCAGCTCACGTCATCAGCAGAAAACTGAAAATTACCCCCCTGTCCGCGGTACTGTACAGCAATACTGAATCCTTCCAGACATCGCGTTTTAATTGGATATTTCAAATACCCAATAAATTGGGGCCAATATCTGCCAGGGATGCTCTGTGCGTTTACACTAAGTCGTCCATTCTTCCCCTAAGCAGAATTATATATTTTTGGTAGTTTGCTACCATTTTTAAAAAGTACAAACAATGCCTTTTACAATTTTCTCTCTGTCACTGAGTATGGACCAGTTGCGCTTTATGTGTGGTTGCGAGCTTACCCCTCTGTAGTACGTACACTTTTCAGAGCATTTTTTTATCAGTAAAGATGAAGGGAAAATAAAATACACTGAAGAAAATACTAGGATAATGCAGAGGGAGTCAGTTGGCGACAACTCAATATTCTTAGCGCAACTAGCCTCTTTGCAAGGAAAGCCACTTTCACCGGACCCAAGGCAGCTGGCCGTAGCATGAAACTTATCGCAAACCAATCTCATTTCCATCTTTTTTCTTTTCACTGGGCGGTCGCTGATTTTTTCCATCCTTTTTCTGGCATCCCTGATCCCGTTTGGACGGCGGCAAAAGATGGATGGGTGCGACGATGCTTCTGTTGGCTTCAGCTCCCCTCCTGCTCCTTCACCTGACGCAACTGTGCGTCGCGAAATCGGCGAAGCAGCCGCCAAAAACGGGCAAAGCAGCTCTGACTCCCACTAACTCAAAGGCGTCCCAAGGAAAGAGAAGCGCGTCGGACAAGAAGGATGCTGAGAGGGCGACTCGAGGTCGAGAGCAGAGGAGCAGACAGCAGGCGGAAACGAAGGCCAAGTCCCTAGCGACACCGACAAGCCCCTTGAAGAAATCGCAGGCATCAACCGTTGAAGAGGCGGACAAAACGAAAGGGAAGGATGAACGCCCGTCGGATAGGACGCGAACGGATCGCATTCAACTGGAAGGCACGCAGTACGAGAACCTGCCCCTTCATGGCTGCAGCTTTACGGATTGCGGCGATGCTCACAATCACGAGCCGCTTCCAACTGGAATTGAAGATGAAAGCAAAAACTACTACACCATGACTTTCGGGCCAGGGAAAGCATCTAGCAGAATTCTCGCGCCGACCATGCTCTCTACGACCACTAACTTCTAATGTGTACTGTGTGCTCTAAAATACATTTGCGTACATACCAATACACTGTACGTACTTAGTACAAGGAAAGTAAAGCTCTTCTGCAAAAAACGTGCTGTGTACACTCCCGAGTTATATTGTGCAAGCTATGTACCGCCTCTTTCATTCCTTTGGTTGTCATTGTCGGCTTTCTTTTGATGCTGTCTTTTGATGCTATCGAACTATCATCGACACCTAACGTGAGAGCCTGGCAATAATTGCTGATAAGACGCTTTAATGCTTAAAACAACAACTTGTTATTGCGGACGCACCGCCGGTGCTCTAACTGTCTCTTCTCTGATGAAACCGAAAGTTGTGCTCACTGCGTTACGTACCGTCGTCGTCATATTTCCAATTTGTCCATTTCGAAGCTGGGTTAGCGTTGAGAAAGATTTGAACGCAAGCAAGACGAGACGACCTATGGAGTCGTGGGATTACTGTGTGGTTGGCGCTGGATGCATCGGATCTGCAGCTGTAAAGTACTTGCTGCAACTGAATACGAGTAGCAGAATCCTTGTGATTGCTGCGGGAGAGGTGGAAGAACAGGTACTTACCGTGTATTTAGGATGTAATAAAATGTGCACACTGCACGTGCACAGCACATGTGATGGGAATCAGCCAGCTTCCGGCTCCGTTCTGGTCATACGTATTTTGATCAGGATTGGGAATCTGTACTTTTCAGCTATGTATTATAGGTATATTTCAGTTAAACTTCATTATGTAATTTATGTTAACCCCCTTCGTAATCCCAGGCGTCCGCCTGTCCGTAGCCACCCGGCAAACCCCGTCCGTAGACGGGGTGGAAAAACAAACCCCGTCTACGGATGGGGTTTGCCGGGTGGCTACGGACAGGCAGACTCCTGGGATACGAAGGGGGTTAAAACTCAAGACCACTGTATTAAATCTGGTATTAGGGTCATCAAATCAAGTGCTCGCCTCACGGTCACGACGAGGTTACTGTACAACCTGTAATTTAGCTTGGGTCTTCGAAAGTGTATGGCGCTCATTATGACGAAGGTCGTATAGTGTGGACTCTGGATGAACGTTCGCCCATTTGGGCTCAATTGGCTCTGGCATCTGCCAAAAGATTTCGTCAGATGGAGATGGAATCAGGTGCCTTCTTTGTACTAGTTTATCTCTCGTAGCTCACATTCATTTCGCTCTCGGAAATGTGTCCAGTGATTCTATTCAATTTCAGTGATTGCTAGTAAAGTTTCAGGGATTAACTTTTTCACTGAATGCGGCTGCTTGTCTTGTTTGGACGCTGATGGCTCGATGGAGCGCGCCTTTATTAACTGTGCGGAGCGCGCCCAAATTCCACTGCGTCGACTCAGTTCAAGCGAATATCGCCAGCGCTTCCCGTATTTCTCTGAACTGCCAGCAGGCATGAACGCCCTAGTTGAGCAGGAGGCAGCTGGCGTCATCAACCCTCGCGCCATGATACGAGCTCAATTTCGCTTAGCGGAGGAGCGCGAGGGCAGAGCAACTCGGTGGCAGCTGCTGCGAGATCAAGCGGTCAGGTTGACTCGGAGCGGCAAGGCATGGCAAGTGGAGACGATGCATTCAGGCCGATTCGTGGCTAGGAAGCTGCTGCTCTGTCCCGGAGCCTTTCTCTTCCACTTGATCAGCGACTCAAGTCGGTTGGTAGCAGTGGACTTTCGTCCCAGAGTCGCCATCGCTGCCAGGATCGAAATGGACGAGCAGACGCGTCTGTATCAAATGATGACGAAAGGCTCAGGAGACAGCAGTCAGCCCATGCCCTGCGTCTGCTACGAGTCGGCGCTTGCCACTCAACCCCCCGGATCATACAAGTCAACCGTCGATTTCTACATGCTTCCGCCCATACTCTACCCCGACGGTAATAAATAGCGGCAGTTTAAAAAACACTACGCAGATGCAGCGCCTACCTAAATGCATATTATACTGCAAATCTTTTGCCTTTGACACTGACCTGTACCTTTGCCTTTGACCTGACCTTTAACCTGACCTGATCTTTTGCCTTTGCTACTGTAAGTCTGTAAAGTATCCTGTTATAAGTTTTGTTCAGGACACTACTACTTGAAACTGGGCCTGAACAATCGGCCTGAACAGTATTACTTCAAGGACAGTCGTGACGCCATCCAGTGGTATGCGTATGGCAACAAAACCAAGATTGCGCAAAGAGAAGGAGATTTTCTGAAGCAGATTGCCAGATTTTTCATCCCAGGTGTGACAATTTGTCAACTCAAAGCATCTTGTAGCTAGTATAACTGGTGTTTTCTTGTAGACTTGTCAACTGAGATGGTAAAGCTGGACACGTGTTCCACGTCTGTCACTCCCACGCAATTGCCGTACATTGACCGGGTAGAAGAGGGATTGTATGTGGCTGTGGGTGGCAATGGAAGTGGTGCCATGGCCGGTGATGAGATCGGCAGACTCGCAGCAGAATTGATCAGCGAACGGGACATAGCTCATGCATTTCTACCATACGGTGGACAGCAGCCTTTCAAGTGCAAATATCTAGCCACACAGAGAAGCGTCGATCAGGTGCAGCAGCGCACGTCAAGCTACAATCTGGCCAGTAAAGTCTGAGAAATTGACATACGATACCTAGAGCTGCCCGAAAGCTCTGTTAACTATTCTTTTTTATTGACAAGAGTATTGATGTCAGATGTTACAGTGAACTCTTGCTTACGTTACGTATTGACAAGATTTGAATGATTTTTACATTTTTATTTTTCAGAAAATCGAAATACATACTTATGGCACTCGTTATACATACAGTACATCAGGTCATGCCACTGCTACTGCATACATACATATTTGTATAACAAGCCATTCAAACGCAACCCAAAAGACATATAATACAGGGTGTCTTTTTTCTCTGATACGATTTTGACTGCCAATTTCAACAGGTTATCCTGCACCGATTTCGCTCAAATTTTGCCCACATATTCCCGAGCGTTTACCATTTACTTGGTAAAAATTTCGAGTTAAAATTCTGCACTGGCATTGAGAAATACAGCGGACAGAAAAGAGATCACAATTTTTCAGCATTTTCACAATAATTTTCGACTACTGCTGCGATTCTTCCATCAAAATATCGAAAAACATGGTAAATGGGAATACTGCTGCATTTTTTCGAATGGTAAACGGCTTTGGATTGTCTTTGTAGATCCTATTCGTCTTTCCACCCCCAGAAAGAATTCGGGAGTCATCAAATCTGATGATTATGGCTCATCAGCTGATGATGCAGCGCAGCACTGATGAGGCATGACCAGCACTGGACAATCTCCAAGCAATTCCACCAACACTGTCAATATATTTCGTCTAGGGCGTTTAGGGCTTTAGGTTCCATCTTGATGAAACTATTTTGCTCTTTGGAAAGAGCCGTTGGGCGCCAAAAAGAGTCTTTCAATCATGTGGCAGTAAAAAGTCGGTAGATAAAGCTCAAAATTGCCGTTTTGAAAGGAAGGGGATAATTCTGAGTACCATTAAAGCATTTCACCTCGAAATTTTTACCAAGTAAATGGTAAACGCTCGGGAATATGTGGGCAAAATTTGAGCGAAATCGGTGCAGGATAACCTGTTAAAATTGGCAGTCAAAATCGTATCAGAGAAAAAAGACACCCTGTAGATAAGTTTATTTAGTACGTGAGTCTAGTTAGAATAGAATAGCCATTTACGTAGATATACCGTATTTTTGGGTGTATAGCCCCATGGGGCTATACAAAAATCGAGAGGTCTGATGGGGGGTTATACACTGGGGGGGGGGGGATATACACTGGGGGGATATACATGGGACAGAATTTATGTTTTCGAGAGGTGTGTAGAGGCATGTTTTTGAGGTCAAAAGTACGTGTTTTAGGGCATAATCGCGGTCAAAAGAGGGTTATTCTAGTATAAGACATGCTCAGCTAAGCTTATAGGCACGGTAGCATGTTGTAGGAGTAGCTATAGCTAGCTTATGACCAGCTTACAAAGGTAGGTTAGGTACCTTCCAGTACATGGGGGGTTATACACCAGGGGGGATATACATAGGACAAAATTTATGTTTTGCCAATGGGGGGTTATACACTGGGGGGGATATACTCAGGGGGGGATATACACCCAAAAATACGGTACACATCTGAGTGATAAAAAAAGCATTCCTGCGTAAAATTGGACTATTGACAGAGACCGCGACCCATGATAGAACTGAACCGTTATAGAAACAACACGCGATTAAAATGAACGAAGGCTTCATGCCTTAATTTTAATTAGAATTTACAATTCTTCCAACAACCCTAGTCTTCGTCATAATGTTAGCCTTCATGCAGTAAAAATGAATGATGCTACTGTAGTTTGCATTTGCACATTCGTGGCCTACGGGGATAGATGAACGCGAATAAACAGATATGAATCGGAAGCAATCGCTGCTATTGGATGGTAGTTTCAATTTGTAATACTAGCTTGCATCACTGTTTGCGTACGTTACGTTGACGATGCGGCATATCCATTGGACAACCCGTGTTCCCAGTGTGCTTTGACGTTGCTGCGATGATGTCGTCTGCAGAAGTCCTTGATGCGTCGACAGGCCTCCATCGTCTGCTCTTCGTCATACGTGAGCACAAGACGAAAGGAAGCGGGAAGGCTGAAAGCGCAGCCTGGCAAACAGTAGACGCTCTCTTCTGCGATCAGGGCCTTAGTGAACTCCAATTCAGAGCCAGCGAAGCCAGGAAAGGCGTCGGATTCCATGCCCACCATCATGTACATGGCACCGTGAGGCTGCACTGGTCGCAAACCTGGCGCTTCCATCAGCTGAGCCATGGCCACTTCCGCATTGCGGGCGATAATGGCACGCGTACGATCGAAGAAGTGGGATGGTGTGTGCTGTAAGATATCTGGCAGCGCGCCTTGCACCAGGACGCATGGACCCACGATCTTCGTTGCCAACTGACGAACTGCATCGCGAATGTGCGCCAGCACTCCGTAGCGATCGTGAATGATCAGCCAACCCAAGCGCCAGCCTGGCACCAGATATCTGAAAATGCAAGAGCGTAGAAGAAAAGGTGACATGTTCAACTATCAACGCTTGAAAATGACATCTGACATTCAAGCAAGTGATTGACCGACACAAGCAACCTCAGGTTGCGTAACATTCCGTTCAGTACGTATAGCCTGTTCGGCAATATTGTATGTATGTTCACATACTCTTGGTACGTACGTAGTACGTGCAACTATATATTTTTGGTACAACTGTATGTAGGTACATAGGTACATACACTATCAATCAGTATTGCGTTATTGCATGCAGCAAGCAACATGACTAATGTGTTGGCATTTAACACTTCGTACATCATACTGCACCCAACAAGGTGCGGGAAAAGTTCGTCGTCAGCAGAAAACCAGATACGGACAACCTTTTCCAATCACAATGTGTATTTCACATTACAGTGCCTATGGACCCTTGACATTACAAGACCCAGAAATTTACAGAAGACGATAATGAAAAAAACAAAAACCACAAAGAACGCAACTTATGTATTTCAGCTCTCAGAACAGCACACTCCAAACTCCCACAAGCACTTAGAAACTGATATCCAGTTTTTCAGGGTATGCCATGACAAAATGCATGCCTAAGGTTTACAGTATACCTTTTTGCAATGCCGTCGCAGGTAAGAATGGGGACTTCGGGTTGCAAGTCAGCCAGTGGGTGAAATTCGGCTCCGTCGAACACCAGATCGCCATAGATCTCGTCCGCGATAATGGGAATCTTGTGACGCTCAGCCACACGCAGAATCTGACACAGATGCTCTTTACTGAATACAGCACCGCATGGATTTGAAGGATTGTTGACGACAATAGCCCGAGTGCGATTATCGATCAATGAGTCCATATGGCTCAAGTCCACTTCCCATTCTCTGAAACATGACGCTTCTGCTCCTAAAGCATGCCAGACTTATTGTCCATCTCTGCCAAAGGAAATACGCACAGTAAAAGCATTTGTGGTGATAGCTCAGCTGCAATAGGGCGAATTTGATCTGGAATGGGCTCTATCAACCTATTTTTGATATCGCTTCAATATAGGCTGAGCAGCTCTTGGCCACCTCCCCTTTGACCCACGACTCCCGGCACCACCGACCCTCAAAAATGTCCTTTTTACCCCTTGGACATATCGCGACAGTAAGTATATGGATGGATGCGCCTTCCTTCAAAACGTTTTTAAAAATTTTTAGTTTTGTAAAATTCCGTCATTAATGGCGCATTTAGCATAAAAAACAAATTATGTACACAGTGAAGCAAAGCAAAAAATAGAAATTTCATAAAAAATGTACTAGCAACAACGAATTTTTGAAAAAATTTTGCATGCTAAAAATAATGTAAAAAAAGTTAAAACTTCCCATATGGACAATTTCGAAATACGTCCAACGGGTAAAAAGGACATTTTTGAGGGTCGGTGGTGCCGGGAGTCGTGGGTCAAAGGGGAGGTGGCCAAGAGCTGCTCAGCCTATATTGAAGCGATATCAAAAATAGGTTGATAGAGCCCATTCCAGATCAAATTCGCCCTATTGCAGCTGAGCTATCACCACAAATGCTTTTACAATGGTATTTCCTTTGGCAGAGATGGACAATATTATGTACATGATGCAACACCGTATGTATGTATGTATGTATGTATGTATGTATGTATGTATGTATGTATGTATGTATGTATGTATGTATGTATGTATGTATGTATGTATGTATGTATGTATGTATGTATGTACGTACGTACATCTGTATGAATGAACAAACACTGATCATGCGTTTTCATATAAAACATACAACATACAGTACTGTATTTGTACCTGTTCATGTCCAGATCGTACTGCCTATCTTCGACACCGTGTGGTCGCATGAGTGTTGTGTAGAGAGGAAATCCGGGTCTGGGAACCAAGATATTGTCGCCGGGGTTTGCCACTGCCTCGATGGCCATTTGTAGGGCGTGAGAACAACCCGACGTCATGATGACGTCATCCGCCGTCACTGGAGCTTCCGGAGTAGATGCATAGGCAGCCACAGCAGCTCTGACTTCTGGCAGCCCAGTGGCTGGACCGTATCCATTGTACTTCCCGGATTGGAGGGATTTCTGTACAGCGTTCACTACGCTCGGGTCAGTAGGAAGAACGCCTGCGAAAAAATTCTCGCCTTTGCAGCAGCACTTCGAGCTTACACCACACAGTAGAAAGACTGTACAGTGTACGTACACAATACACAAGCGCACGTAGTAGTAACGTATGTACATATGTACAATACTATACCTGTCAGAGTTGGGTCCCCCAGATGCAGTTTTATCAGCGTTTTGTCGGGATTGGGACTGATATTCATAAAGTCAACAATTTTCCGAATGGGGTTCACCGTATCCTTGGCGTGCTGACTGCCTTCCAACGGTTCCCACTCATCCGATCTTGTTCGCGTAAATTTCTTCGGCACTATCTCGCCGAGCAATTCTTCCTGAACAGAAAACTATGTATTTGCTGACCAGTTGGCAACCGCCTTAAACGAACGGAAAGTTACGAATGGGAGGGTCAGATACTGTAGATACCTTGAGCTCTTCGTAGTATTCCAAGGGTGAGGTGGAGAGTAGTACTCCATTGGCTGATACCGACACTCTACCGCTCTCTGGTGGATTGGGTGAGAAACTCGGCGGCACTTGCAGACTGTCGAATTCAGATGCCGGATCGTGATGGCCGTTGCTTGGAAACTGCACGTTCTTGCTTCTGGCAGGCTGCTGGTTCTTAGCGCCCTGTTTCTTCTCTGGATGCATCATGCCAACAAATGGAACAACCGCAGCAGAGAAAAATTGACTGCAAGTAAACCTTGTGCAATTTCACACCGCAGAAGGAAAATTTACTATGGAAACTTCGCGAAACCCACGGAAGAACTGTGCGACAATTTTAAACGATGTTGAGGCAGGAGGCAGGGCAGGCAGGCGAAGTAGTTACAGTAGTTGCAGACGAAATCGAAGAACGTCGTACGAGTAGGAGAAAAATCGCCCGGAACGCCCGGTGCGTGACAGTCAGTCAGATCACTGAAATACAGAGGAGAAAAAACAGTTGCGATTGCTGCTGAGAAAAGAAATACCAAGACCTGGCTGGCAAAGTTTCGGGTGAAAAACAACACAATAAAAGAAGAAATAATGAGAAGTACTAAATAGCGATATGAAAATGACGTCAGGTGATGTTGTTGACAAAAGTTTGCAGAGTAAGAAAAATCAAGCGTTACGAAAAACAACCTGAAGCAAATAGATATCCATTACTACGGACAGAATACAAAGAAATTCAACGCACTACACTAACATCAGAGGAGCCGCCCAACAAAATATCTTATAGAAGTGGTTATTGAGTGGATTTCTGGTTTCGCCCTGTGTTTCAAGCAAGGTGCAGCTTTCACAATCTCACTGATAGGCGGCCTTGAACCACGGCACAAAAAGCCAGACAGTATAATTGTACATACACATAGTTGCAGTGTACGTAACGTACGTATAACCGGTGAGTGAGGACACCTACCCATGTGATCGCTGCCTACTTGCTGACTAATGTCTAGGTGAAGTAGTGTGACTAACATAATGAATCTTGAACTGGTACTTATCTATTGGTACTACTCCTGGTAGTGGTACTGGGTTTAGGTACATGGTGGCTCCATTGACAAAGACAAAAGGATTCATCATTCCGCAGTTGCAACCGTTCAGCACATCACTGAATATGAAAGAATGAATAAAAAGTGAAACTGGTTGCTAGCCAGCCAGTATCCAGTATACTAGTATATTGATTTGATTTGGCTATGGTCGGCAAAGGTCGCAAAGGCAAAGGTTGTGCACTACTCAGATCTTACCCGACTGGACCGACTCAACAAGAATTGGGTTGTTTTGTCTTAAATGCACAGAAGTCGTAGGAGGATATTGCATCAGCAGACTACTGCATCCCCTTCTAACCTCACTCTCATAGAGATTACAGTAGGCGGAGATTGGAACTGTGCCAGGGCAAAGGAAGCGATCTCTATTGAGCGTGTGTGTGTTACGCGTAAATGCGTGGTGTCAGTCGGATGCTGGCACGTGGAGATTCCCGCGTGCACCGTTCGCGCATATTTGTTTTTGCAGAAGACGCGCGCGTCTGAGTCGAAGGTGAGCTGTTCGTTTCGTTCATTAACTCGACGTTCTCCGTTCCAGTAGCAACTCCGAACAGCGTACGTGTACTGTACGTATCGTAGTGGAGTAGGAAAAAGTTGTGCGGCGGAGCGGCTTGGTGGCTGGCAGGAACTCGAACTCGTGCCCTCTTTTCGCCTCGTTTGGCACTTTGCACGAGGCAGGAGCTCGAGAATCGCCAACCATTTGACGTCAGCCGGTCCGATGATTGGCCGACAAAAGGGTGTGCTGGAGAGGGAGGAAGAAAGAAGGCAAGAAAATAAGGGAAAAAGGGCTTTTGGCGAAATGCCTGGAAATGTGGCGCGGATCTGATTTCTTGGCAAAATGTCAAACCGATGTCGTTGTAGGCGCCACTGACGTAGGAAAAAGTTTCGCTCCTGTTTTGTGGGAATAGTTTACACTTACCTTTACGTACTTGATATTTGCGTGCCTCGAAAAGTTTAAAACAAAATGCCATCGGCCGTCTGGCCCGGTTAATTGCATAGTTTGCAGGCTGCCGCTGATGGTGGTATTTCGCCCGTGCCACTCCTATCTGTCTTTGTCGGTTAATGCGAAAACTCGCCAAAACAAACCCACGTGGTCGCGATTAAGACAAAATAATGTGTTTACGTACATACGTGTACTTATGTAATGTACTGAACTTATACAAAAATGAATACACTTTTTAAGTTATATACATACGTAGTACCTAGTAGTGTTCGTGCGAAAGATGTACTCGCACGTAACGTATGTACTGTACGTACGTACGCATAATTACTAAGCAAAAATACTACGGCAAGCGCTACCAACCAAGCATTGCTTGGCTGTCATGTCAATGCACTGTCACAGTCGAGGCAGCCTAATCGCTGGAGTCATCATTGTAATTGTACAGTGCTTCTTCATCTGACTCCTCCTGATTGCTTTTGGTTGATGGCTTTTGGTTGTGGGATGGGTGGTTGGATTTGGGGATTGAGCTGGAGAGATTGTTCGGTGGTCTAGTAGTGGTGGCTGTTTTCTTCTTATGCTGCGACACCATTTTCTTCGCTGCTTTCTGGGCTGCAGTAATTTGCGTGGCTGTCGCCTGTGCTGCTCGGTGTTGTTCTCGTCTCGATTTGGCTGGATCTTGCACAGCTATGTCAGAGAAGTAGACAACCCATTGCTCTTGTAATATAGTTAGTTAGTATGTATATGTACATACATACATACATACATACATACATACATACATACATACATACATACATACATACATACATACATACATACATACATACATACATACATACATACATACATACATACATACATACATACATACATAGGTTCGTCTTGATGAAGTAACTCAACAGAATGCGGTAGTTAGCAAGTTAGCAAGCAAGTAACAAGCAAGCATTATTAGCAAGATTAGCATATCTAGACATTATCTTGTCGATTAGCAAGTTATGTATGTGTGTCACTTACAGTGACTCGCGGGCCCATTTTGCTGCACTTGTTGCAGCTGCATCTGGCGCTGATGCTGTGCTCTTTGCAGCTGAATTTTTCTTCTTCTCTCTTCTTCCCGCCTCTTTCGCATATCCGAAGCTCCAGCAAACAGCATGATTGGATTTGTGACAAGCGATTCCTGCCGGGCAACAGAATGGTCAGCGTCAGACCACCTGCCTACCGTGTAAGCGTGTGCTATTTTTAGTAGGGAGATGGAACGTTGGAGCAGGTGGCGAAGTGGGCTGACAAATAACTGTTCGACACAACCGTTCAGCTCTTTACTGCAACGTTTGTTTTCTGTAGCCTATGTCGGAAACGAAAATGCCACTAATAAGCGTTTTAGACCCTGTATCGTAAGCTTGAGGCTTTGCTAGGTAGTGGAAGGAAATTAGAAATCAATGAAAGAGAAATTACTGCATAATGGCAATACAAAACATATGGTGGTTTGCGGCCATTTGGCATGACAGCATACAATAAATGAGGTGCTCATCCAAGCACTGTTTGTCATGTGGTGGCCAAGCAACCATAGAATTGGAGGATCACTCACAACGGGACGACATGCCAATTCTTTATTAACTTGGTTGAAGCTGACTCGACTCACCAGCAGAGCTAGAAAAACTGTATAGGCCTTTGCAGAATGCACTCAGAAGATTACTCGTGCAAATAAAAGAGCTTATACGTTCTGGATGCATAAGAACGGATGGCTTGTCACGTCCATTAGATTACACACGCAGAAAACACAATGTGAGTAATTATTGCTAACTGAACTTGGCCCAGATTCCCGAATTATGTAGGAATATGGTGAATATGGTAAAATTTCCGAATTATTATTATAACTACATACTGCACCTAAGTATGTAAACACTTCTCATGGTTTTAAAATGTTGAAATCATAAACCAAAAGCATAAAACAGCAGGATACTGTAGTAAGTAATATAATATCAAAAATATATAATCCCTGTATAGAGAAGAATGGCCTACGTAGTGAAAAGAAACGAAGCAATCCCTGACTAGTTTTGGCCCCAATTTATTTGATATCCAATTTATTCGATATCCAATTTATTCGATATTACGAAACTAATTTATTCGATATCCAATTTATTTGATATCGAATTTATGCGATATTACGAAACCAATTTATATGATATCCAATTTATTCGATATCGAATTTATTCGATATTACGTGACCAATTTATTCGATATCGAATTTATCGATTTTACGAAACCTTTTTATTGGGGATTCCATATCGAATAAATTCGATATCGAATAAATTAATTTCGTAATATCGAATAAATTCGATATCGAATAAATTGGGGCCAAAACTAGTCAGGGATTGCTTCGTTTCTTTTCACTACGTAGGCCATTCTTCTCTATACAGGGATTATATATTTATGATAATAAACTGTATGTCTCCTTTTTGCCTTTCAATACGTACTGATCGAAGACATCTCTATTAGAGGAGAAAATCTTGCGATACTGTACGTACTTACGTAGGTTAGGTTGAACATTATTGTGCCTATGATAGCATTTGTGTAAACGCGCATAGTAGGCAGATAAAATTGTTGGCTCATTAACTTGAAGATAAAGACTGCCGTTCTTCCTCCACATGATTCCTGTAACGCGGAGGCGTTGACGTCGGTGACCCGAGGGCTAAGTACGTACGTATACGTATTTATTTATACAGGAATGGGATATTTCGGTCCACAAAGCCCTGCAAACCGTTTAAGCAAGAAAACGGATAGTAACTACGTACAGTTGTTTGTAGCACACAATCAACGCACATCCTATGCTAACCGATGGCGTCAGCGTGATGTTCATACTTCACTCCACTTTTGGTTCAATCATACGCAAAGCCGACAAGGGAGGGACTTCTATGAATCTGTTATACTCTCGGAAAAGAGTTGGTACCAATGACGGGCGACCCATACCTAACTACAGTAGGTACGTACTATTGTCGAAAGGCAGGAGCATGAGCTGTATGTATAGAATCAGATTAGTTCTGGTCTTTGGTACGAACGAACAATGAAGTGTGTGTGTTCTTGGTGGGACTATAATGTAATTGTTTGGTATTGTACAGTATAGTGTGCACTGTGCACTGTGTAACACATGTTCGTATTCGTGTAAATCGTAAATTTTTACCATGAGAAAAGTTGTGCTGCTTTTTATCAGCTTTCGCGCTTTACCAATCCGATATGGATGTATAATAGGTGGATAATACATAATATAGTGTAATTGGATAGGTTTTTCCACATAATGTGCAATGCACACAACCCATGCGCGCGCGGCAATGGCATAGCAGATAAGGCTTCGCCAAAAGCTGGGGACCCCGTCCCGTCCCCCAACTGGGCCATCCACCTTCTTTTGAATCTGCGCATATCCTTGCTTTTTTGGTGGGCGCTTCATGGAAATGTTCCAAAACTCCCCAAGATTAGGTTCGTGGTCCCCAGTGGTTATTATGCGGAGTTTTGGGTGTACAGTAGGTATATCCCCTAAGTATATCCCCCAATGTATAACCGCCATTGGCAAACAAATTCTGTCCTATTCCTATCCCCCTGATGTATCACCACCACCCCCATGTACTGTGGGCTGTGGGATCCCCAACCTACCTTAGGTAATATAAGTAAGCTGTTCATAAGCTAGCTACATGTAGCTACTCCTACACAATCTACTAAGCCTATTAGCTTAGCTGATCATGTCTTATACTAGAATACCCCTGTTTTAACCTCAATTATTCCCAAAAACACATTTACTTTTGACCTCAAAAACATGCCTCTATCTATACACACCTCTCACAAACATGAATTTTGTCGGAACGGACTGCTGTGCGCAAATTGAGTCGCTCGAGCCTCGGTAAACACTTGATCAGGTTTATTGGCATGATAAAAAGTAGACTACTAGCAAAGAAGGTATCGCGGCATTCTGGCGATCTTGCACATAAGAATAATGAGATAATGCAATTATATGTACCTACGTACCGTATTTTCCGGCGTACAGTACATGTCCCCACCCCCAAGCCGCTGGAATGTAAAACAGGACGATTACAGTAGACAACTTTACACGATGGACCTGCAAAACCTGTTAAGCTGTCCACGCGCCTGTAGAAAGTATGGAGGTCCAGCGTGGACAGATGCGAAAAAAGTGGACCGCCATATTTTTCGCGCGTCCACATTCTGAAAAAAAGAAATAAAATGAAAAGAAAAGAAAAGGAGGTGTTTGAATTGAAGTTACTGGGCGCTGAGGGGTTAACCACACTGGGCGTTGGGAGCTGGGCAGTGAAGAGTACTATCTATCTATTTTGCGCGAGCTCATGGACGGATATATTGTAGGCTTAGGCTTATTCTTACGCTTAGGTTTAGGTATTGGATGCAGAGGAGTAGGTCTCAGTCTCAGCCGCAGCCTAAGCCCCCAGTAACTTGAAACACCTATTTGTTTCCCTTTCGACGCGATCCAAGTCAGTTCCACTTCTTTCGCAGTCGTCTACGCGCACCATACTTTCTACATGCAGGTCCAAGTGTATGATGGAATACTTTCTCGAGGATTCGGGGTACCGTATTTACCCATGCATAGCCCCCCCCCCCCCCTATGCATAGCCCCCCTATGCAGGGGTATACGGTCATAGTAAGTTGGGGCGTTATTACGCCCCAGTTCATGGTTCTACGCCCCAAACTTGGGCGGTTAGGGGCGTAAAATTTTCACCCCACCTTTGCGAAAAAAGAAGTTTCTGCGCTTGTAATGATGTCAAAACTGCGTGAAAAGGCGATTTATGGCATTAGTTGTGACTGCGATAGTAGGAGGTCGTTGCGTGGGGTCACTCTACCAATAATTTCCCTCTCCCTCACTTGTCGCAAGCACAAACCCTTTGTACCTAGGTGTTATCCATCCAGCCCTTGCTTTATCTCGTCTTTACGTACGTGCATACAGTATGTACTGTACGTCATGCCGATGTATAAACGTACGTAGTTGTTTTGTGTTTCCAGCAATGCCATGCAATGACATTTTAGCCGATAAATACTTCGTGGCCAAGGGGCCTCAGAAGCTCGGAAAAAGCATCATTTGGTCCAAAAAGTAAAAAAAAATTTCCCGGGGGCGCTGGCCCGGGGACCCCCCGCTGGGGGCTCCCGCCCCCTGACCCCCATTTTGGGGGGCTTCGCCCCCCAAACCCCCCAATGGGCCTCCTAAATTTTACGGCCCTAAAATTTTAGGCCACCGTATACCCCTGCTATGCATAGCCCCATATTGGCAAAACATAAAAATGCCCTATGTATAGCCCCATATGTACTGTACAGTACCTGAACCTACCTACATAAGCTGATCATAAGCTACCCATAGCCACTCACACCAAGGTAAAGGTAAGATGCCTATTAGCCTGCTTGGGGGTGTATTGTACTAGAATAATCCTGTTTTGACCTCAATTATGCCCTAAAACATGTGCTTTTGACCTGAAACATATGCCTCTGTGCACCTCTCAAAAACATAAAAAATGTCCCATGCATAGCCCCCCCCTATGCATAGCCCCCCCCCCCCCCTATGCATAGCCCCATATAGGACCTCTCAATTTTTGCATAGCCCCTATGCATGGGTAAATACGGTATTGCCTGGGCTATTCACCGGTGAATACGGTACGTATATGTTGATTTGCAAGTCAAAACAGGTACTAATTAAATTTCTAGCCTCTGACTTCTTTTCTTGCCTAATATCGCAACGATTTTCTTCATCTATGTAGGCGCTTTTGCACATACAGTATGAAGTAAGTTTTATGAGAAGCTAACAACTTTGTTCATGCCTCAGCGCATCAAAGCTTCACAGCAAAGTTTCTCTGTATCATTTTT
Organism: Epsilonema sp. ZAB3_2; assembly: GCA_030247985.1. Taxonomy (NCBI): domain Eukaryota; kingdom Metazoa; phylum Nematoda; class Chromadorea; order Desmodorida; family Epsilonematidae; genus Epsilonema; species Epsilonema sp. ZAB3_2. Next base: position 20,821 of record JASAMW010004949.1, read on the forward strand.
TATTTCTTGCCTGCTATCTCATATTGCAGAGCCCCCGCTCTGCGTTGGCGTTACATAACTAACCGTACCATCACGTAGCTTGTATAAAACAAAGAAAACTTATTTCCTGTTCTTGCTTGCTCTGTTCCTTGTCAGCAGTATGTTTCGCTCACACTGTTGGTGGTCCCGAGGTATATTCAGTAATAGTTTCGCTTTAGATCGATGCTGACTGGTCGTTGACGTCCTTTGTTGTCTTTCTTTTATTCTTTCGCTCCTTTTCCGCTCCCAGATGACTGAACGACGTCGATGTCCCCGTCAGCACCGATCTAAATTTACACCGAATACCGCGGGGCACCACGCTTACCACCCAAAAGTCTTAGCGCAACTGTGTACGTACCTTACGAACAACAACAACATACGTACATACCTGCGAACAACCTACGTATGTACGTTCCACAGTACATACATTGCTGTAGGTACAGTAACCTAATAGAACAACGAAGAGTCTGAAATTTACAGGCGGCGCGGAAGTTGAGAAGAAAAACGACGGAGCAGCATTTTTATGGTGTCCTTTTCGGGCCCACCGTTGTTTGAGCTGATGGAGGAAGATGGAAATGGGTGCGGTCCCTCTAATTTCTCGCTGTACTGCTTGGAGCAGCAGTTGCTGTGGACTGTGGGGTTAAGTTCCGAGGTGGAGCTGCCAAACCAGCTGCCAGTGAGCCAACGCCTAAGCTTTCGCATTCCCGTGCTGATCATATACAGTGCGATCTCTTTGCTGTCGCTTCTTGGCAACAGTCTTTTTTGCATAGTCATCTGGCGCTCGGCTCACCTGCGAACAGTCACCAATCTGTTGATGAGCAATCTGGGAGTGGCGAACATTGCCTTCACTCTCCTGCATCCACCAGTCTTCATCTCCAAGTACCTGCTGCATCAGAGTTGGCCATTCGGATCTGTCGTCTGCAAACTCTCCTACTCCATCATTTATCTGAGCGCCACCGCCTCGTTCTACTCCATCAGCAGTCTAGCTGTGGATCGATGGCTCATGGTGACTGCGCACAGACGTCGCATCTCTCGCTCCTGCGGTTTCTTGCTCACAGCTCTCATCTGGACCGTCTCCTTCTGCGTCGCCACTCCTTATCTCTACTACAGTCGCACTCTGGACCAGGAACTTTTTGATACCACAGCCTATCAGTATCAGAATAGTACTCACTGTGTGTTGGCCTGTGTCGGCAGCTGTCTTCTTAATCTCGAGCTTGTAACTGTCATCGTCCAATACGTGGTACCGCTCTGCTTTCTTCTGCCCTGCTACGGGCATTTGTCCGTGTTCTTGCTAAGGCAGAAGGTGGTTGGAGCGCAATCCAAAGAGAGGATGCGGCGTTCGCAGGCGCTCAAGCGCAAGACCATCAGCATTCTTCTGGCCATCGTCTCCAGCTACCTCATCTGCTGGATTCCGCTCTTTCTCTTCACCATTTTCCACATTTTCTCCATCATTCTATTGCCAATGGAGTATTTCGTGTTGGGCCAGCTGTTGGCAGCATTCAGCGTATGTCTCACACCGGTCTTGTACCTGATGAACAGCGTCTACCGGACCGAACTGGCCAATCTAATGTGTGGCTGTTGCGTCAGCGTGCAGCGACGGAAGCAGCGGGCAGAAATCAGAAAGGTCAGTCGACGTCTGTTTCAGGACGAGTCACTCACCAACAGCCACATGCTCCCGTCGTCTCCCTCCGCTGTCTCCCGCACCAGTCCACGCCGAAGACGCCAACGGAAGCTAGCCAGTGAGTCAGACGGCCGTATTGACACGGAACTCAATAGCATTCCACTCATGAGCAATTATCGCAGCCACCACTACTCCACCGTCCCAAGCGACAGAGCCGTCAGCACCAGTACGACAACGACCAATTACACTGCATCAACATTTTTAAAGGGGGGATCTGGCGGGAAATTAGTATGGAGGAGTCAAGTTTCATATTTTCACATATGAAGGCACCTACCTACCAATGTAAAAGTTCATCCTCTTTTGCTCAAACCCCATGTTTTGGAGCCGATTTTGCCTCAGTGACTCAGGGATTCAGGAAAAGGATTTCACAACGTTTTGGCCTATTTCGCGCATTCTAACCTCCACCTTCGCGCTTTGGTTCCCTACTTAATATAGAGGCAAAATCGGCTTCTAAACATGGAATTAGATCAAAAGAGGATGAAAGGTGCTTTCAATTCAAATGATAAAAATTCGAAATTTGCCTTGCCATACAAACTTTCCCGTCAGATCATCCCTTTAAGCAACATCGGTCAAAGCCCGCCACTGGACCGCCTGACTGTTCACTACAGAGCAGTTCCGCAGATCGCCGTATACGAAGTGGAAGTCTCTTTGTCCGCTAGTGATAACGATGTCTGGTTGTGATCATGCTCAAAAGACAAGCTTTTTGATCCGTGGCACAATTACAATTTTTGTATATCAATCTCATGCTTCTTCTACAATCTGGAGCGTTTCGTTTATGCGCTGTACTGTAATGATTCGTGAATAAACCTCATAGGGCTATATACACTACCTACATACAGAGTGTCCCATAATATACTCCGGGGGTTTCCGCGCCTATAACTCTCGAGTTAAAGCTCAGATTTCAATGCGGTTTTTTCTGTTGTGTAGCCAAGACTTCAACTTAGACACACGCAAAATTCCATCTGCGTAGCTTAATTGGTTATGGTTTTATTGACCCTCAAAGTGTTGGTTCCTTTTTCGCAGTTTCTCCTTCAGTATAATAGCGGTTTTGAGTTGAAATAGCTTCAATTTGAATTTACACGTCCAGACTTTCAACCTGGCGTCCACACATCAAGTTCTCTTGCAACTTTGACTGCTCTAAGTCACTTAGAACAAAATTAGCAAGGTTGATAGTAAACTATGCCAAAAAATATGCCGAATTTTGTTTATTCAGGGAAAAAGTCCATAGAAAAGGGGCTAAAGAAGGTACTTAGCTGTTTTGAACCGGTTCCAATTGTAATAAAATCTCGAAATTTTGCCTGCATCTAAGTTGAAGCCTTGGCTACATGATGCAAAAAACCGCATTGAAATCTGAGCTTTGGATCGAGAGTTATTTTCGCGTAAAGCCCCGGAGTATATTATGGGACACCCTGTAGTAGGGTATGTGCAGACGAGTACACAAATTAATGGCCTCAAATGAACTACAAAATGGTCCAAAAGATGTTTTTGATGATGCCGTATTTTGTTTGATGATATCATGATCGTCAAATATATTCAATACGTAACCGACTATAATAATCGACTATAACACAACCGAATCTTGCGCGACAGTTGACGTCATTGACTTTGACAGGGTGCTTGTACATTGCTTGTAGTGTAAGCATTGCAAATGCGACAAGAGTGGACCAAAATTACGCTAATCTACGCGCGAAAATGCTTCCTCAGCGTTGAATCATAGCCGTCCTTGTCCGCCGTCAGAGTGCTTGACAAACAGTTGGCTGAGGATCCGGCGCACGATCTCGATTTTGACGGTGTTGCTATCGGTGCTCATTTCCTACGGCGCTTTCCACGCGGCTTATAGAGCGAAAACTCAAGGAGTTTACCTAGTTTGCTCCTTGAATTCACGCCTCCTGTGACAGCAGCAGCTTTCAGTGTTCGTCTTCATACTACGCGTTGAACGTACAGTATATCTTGTGCAAAGCGTAATTTTGATGAAGGTCGTAGCATGTATGCTCTGCCAAATTTCGTTAAAAATCTGAAAGCTAGAAGTGATGATGACGTGGTAGACCGCCTCAACTACTATTACACCACTGGAATCATCCTGCTGTTCGCTTCATTGATCTCCGCCAAACAGTACATCGGATCGCCATTGCAATGTTGGGTTCCAGCCTACTTTACCCATGCCATGGAACAATACACGGAGAATTATTGCTGGATACAGAACACCTGGTTTCTTCCACTCCATCATTACATACCCAAGCTTCCTCCTTTGAGAGAGCAGAAGCAAATCATATACTATCAGTGGGTTCCATTCATTCTGCTACTTCAAGCGCTAATGTTCTACCTACCCAGTGTTCTCTGGAAACAACTCTATTGGCAAACAGGTACGTAGTACACGTGTACAGTATGCTATGTAATGTATGTACGTATGTATGTAGGTACTTAGGTAGTATAGGTATGTAACATCACATTACATACATAATCACATTCCGTGATGGTGCCTCGGGCAGCAAAGCCCGATCTCTGTTTGCAGGTTTCGATATCAAAAGTATAGTTGAATTATCTCGCGAAGCCAAGCGAGCAACAGACGAGGCAACTCGATCCCGCTTCGTCAATGCCATCACACTGTATGTGTCTGACGCTTTGGACCGCCTTCCGACCGGCACTTCTTCTTGCATCTTCAATACCAATCGCCGCCAATCACACCAGCGTCATGGTGCTTGCGCTGGTCATGTGACGACGCTGTACTTAGCTGTAAAACTGGCCTACTGTACCAATGTGGTGACCCAGTTCTTTCTGCTCAACGGTTTGCTCGGTTCCAACTCCAACATTTTCGGATTTGCACTTTTGCAAGACCTCATCACTGGACGAGATTGGTGGCAATCGGGCGTGTTTCCTAGGGTTACACTCTGCGACTTCGAGGTATGACTTACGTACATTACATACAGCTTTCCATGGTACCATGCGCCTGAGTAAAGTTATTGAGAAGGTGGTGGTTTGGTGTTTTAGATTTTCATGGGTTTTTAAAGTTAAAACTTTTTCGCACAGAGGTCACCAACACCGACCCATGGAAAATTCTTTAGTATAGCAGGCCTACATAATATTACGTTGTAATATCTGATGGAAAAGGAAAGGCTCCCTGGCACCCTGGTGGGGCACTCGTTCTAATGTACATATGTACATAGGTACTGAACTGATCCAGCATTAAAATTGCTATAACATAGTAATCAATCAATATATTTTGTGCTGGGATTTTGCGACATTATTTCACACCGTTTTATTCGGCGTCTTCATTTCCGCGGCGGGCGACTTTCCAAATGGGTGGAACAACTCGAACCAGCAGGAGCTTGCGGCTCCACGAAGGAGAAGCTTGCTCCGCCGATGTTGAGATGAGTGGGGATTGGTCGATCTCTGTATCCAGGCTGGACCGTTTGCCCATACCCATGAGACGAAATCGGCTAACGTCGGCTTTGCGCTTTCCAATGTTCATGAGGCGCATCTTCCCTAGACCCATGCGCTGGTATCTGCGCCATCTCAGCGGTTCGATAGGAGCTGGAGCCGGAGCGGGTGCCGCTCTCTCACTCACGTGTAGCACTGCGTCGCCGGTGTCGCGCCATCCCGCTTCGCGCCGCGGACGAAAGACGCAGGAAACAACGCAAGCAAACAAACCAACGCAAAGGGCGCCCCCCTCTCCCTCCCCCCCCGCCGGCGCCCGCCCCCCCCCCACCACGCCCCGACCACCCAGGCCCAACAAAACAAAAACACACCCCCCCCCCCCCCACAACCCCAACAAAAAAAACCCCCCCCCGCCCCCCCAAAAAGAAAAAAAGAAAGCCCCACCCCCCACACGACACAAAAAAGCAAAAAAACAAAAAAAAAAAAACAAAACACAAACAAAAAAAAAAAAAAAAGGACGGCGCGCGCCGAAAGGAAAAACAAAAAACCCAGAACAAACAGACACAAAGCAAACAAAAACAAAAAACACACACCTCCCCTCCCCCCACCCCCCCACCACCTCCCCCCCCACCACCCCCCACCCACGCAAACCCCAGACCCCCACACAACACACAACCACACCGCACCACCACCCACGCCACCCCCGCGGACGGCACAAAGCCCACCGGGCGCGCGCACACCCGCACCCACATTCATCAAAAAATTACGTCTTTGTGGCTAAAAAGTAATAATTATGTTCGGCTATTACGATTATTAGCTCTGCAGACTTTTACGATCATTGCAAAACCTGAGAATGCAAGCTTTCATACAATCTCCGGAAAGGTTGACTTCACACGGTTTAGGAAAGTTTTCGCTCCCTCTGTTTCAAGCTGCTGCCAATGCCGCGCGCGCTAAGCTCTGCCCCCCTCCTCTGCGATGAGTCTTCGATGTGCCGACAAAAAATGTGTCTAAAACGTCAAGTTGTCTGCACAGATGTCTGTGCAAGCTTGGATTACTATGATCATCAGGCGAGAATTTCTTGAGGGCAGTGTGTAGGTAGGTGCAGGGCGGTGGCAAAATTTATTACCAGATATAAAGCATAATTGCCAATTACATTGGCATCAAGATTGCTACTGCAGTGGAACAAGAGCCGTGCATTATACAAAAACACAATTCGCCAGCTTACTAGCTAAATGCCAGACTGTTAGTTAGCAAAAAAACATCCGACCATAACACTGGCCACTCTTTCTACCTAATGAAAATGGAATTATTGGGTTTTAAAAGTGAAGGAATTCAAGGAAAGACAATCATGCTCAACTTGTCATTATTTTCCAGGAAGAATAACAGCAGTCCGTGTACATGCACACACCGTGACGGTCAAAAAGTTTATGCATACCTAGTTTGTTTAGTGTTTGCATCACCAAGCGGAGTGGTTGACAGCAGAAATTGCGTCCGTCCGTACATGACGAGCTGCGCCCCAAAAAATATATATCGTAATACACAGCTACCAGACTCATATAGGATTGTATTAGATTTCCATGTTCCTACACAGTACTACCATGCCCTACAATCGTGTTTCAGGTGAAAGTGCTGGGCAACATCCACCGACACACGGTGCAGTGCGTGCTCATGATCAACATGTTCAACGAGAAGATCTTCCTCTTCCTCTGGTTCTGGTGTCTCTTTCTCCTCGTCGCCAGTATCATCAGCCTTATCTACTGGTCCACAGCACTTCTGCTACCGAACAAGAGGGCTGAGTTTGTAGCCCGCTGCCTGCGCTTCCGACATCCCAGGAACAAGCCCCTTCCGTCGTCAACCCACACTCATGACGAGACTTCACCCTCTGCTCTGCGAAAAAAGTTCTGCCACGGGTTCCTGCGTCAAGATGGCGTTTTGGTTCTCCGCTTCATTTCAGCCCATTCTGGTGATGTCACTGCCAGTCTAGTGGCTGCAGCCCTTTGGAGGGAGTACACAGCTCGCCAGGGGTATCAGCCGCTGCTGAAGAAAGTTGATATGCTAGTCATCGACCCTACGTTCGATGCCATGGATGCAAAGCGGAATGACAGGGACAAGCCATTACAACTGATTGATGGAGATATTCCACATCCACTCCTATACGGAACAAATACGAATGCTTACGAATTAACCGACGGCTCAGGTTCCAGGTCGACCGCGTCAAGTTTCAGAGAAGCCATACTATATGATGAAGATTCTGTAAAAAGTGAGACTGGTAGACAGTCCAAGTTGCCAAAAAGCCAGCCCTCAAGAAAGTCCATGATACAGGGGCCAAGACCAACAATACGAAGGGGCCAATATTATGAAACGAGAATTGTTGCTAGATAAGACAGTTGCATGTAAAGTGGGGGCTTATTACCACATCAGTACGTACCTACATACGGTACATGTAGTATGTAGACACGTATAGTGTACAATATCTCTACAAACTTGACTAATGTAGTTTTATTGCCTTGGCACACGAAAGTTCATCACAGTGTAGCACAGTACACGTGTTTTATCATTTTTGTACACATTATGTAGACGAACAATAAGAAACGTGACGTATGAACTGTGCCTAAGCCATACTATGCTTATCTACTACCAGTAGGGTGTAGTACTAGTGAGTGCGGGCAATTCAGGCACCACATCCTATCATCCTATTTCCAATTGCAAAATTAGCTACATTCGTAACCGAATGAAGCGCTCAGCTTTTTCTTTCTTCGCGTCGGAATTGCTCGCACTTGTCACCTACCGCCACCCAGAAAAAACAGGGAAGTAACCAACGGGTAGCGAAGCGATATACATACACGTATGTACTTACGACACGATAAAACAGCCCCTAAAACATACATTCGTTGTTCGTGAATCCTGGCTCGACAACTTGCAACTAAAGTTATGCATACTTTTGAAAAAAAATGGCAAGTTCAGCAAAGTGAACGGTTGTTGAGCCCTAAAAAGGCACCTAAAGGAAACATGTACAATAATATAGGTACTGCTTATGTAGAAATAGGAAAGGACCAGGAAGGCATTACGGTAATTTGCTTTTCAATAAGCTCGTGTCAATGCTCCTGTACACATCTTAGCACAATAGAAATGCACAAAAATCTCATGGAAAGCCACCGGCAAAAAAGCACTTAAGCACATAACTACGCTTATGCTAGTATATATCACAAGATCGGTAGCCAGCCACCATGAAGTACAGTAAGACACTGCTGCAGAAACAACAGTGCTTTGTACCATTGTTCGCTGTCCTGTTTTAGAAGAAGTGTATAGTGTTTATGGCACCCATAACGAAGATACCCATGAGAATGAGAATAAGCTGCTTCAAACTCTCCCTGAAGAAAAATCTTGAAAATTTTTACGGAGTCAGCGTGTGCACGAGTGTAGTCCAGTCCACCCAGCAAGAGTTGTCTCCGAACCGTTCAATTTACAATTTTAAAACGTATTCTTTTCTTACGGAATAGGAAACCATTGAATGTGTAGAGAAATCCATGAATGACTTCATTTTTCACAGCACGGACAACGCCGGCGAGAACTCTCGCCGGATGGACTAGTAGAGATAAATACTACGTTTGGGAGATTGACTTTTCACTTTTTGGATAACGACGACGAAAAAATTGACGGTTAAGGAAAGGCGTTGCGTCCGACGTACCGTATTAACCGGTGCATAGCCCCATGGGGCAAAAATTGAGAGGTCCTATATGGGGCTATGCATGGGACATTTTTTATGTTTTTGAAAGGTGCGCAGAGGCATATTTTTTAGGTCAAAAGCACGTGTTTTGAGGTCAAAACAGGGTTATTCTGGTACAATACACCCCCAAGCAGGCTTAAAGGCATCTTACAGCTTGGTGTGAGAGTAGCTATGGGTAGCTTATGACCAGCTTATATAGGTAGCTTCAGGTACTCTACAGTACATGGGGCTATGCATGGGGCACTTTTTATGTTTTGTCAATATGGGGCTATGGGGCTATGCATAAGGGGGCTATGCATAGGAGGGGGCTATGCATTGGGGGCTGGTACTAAAGACGGCCACGTAGCGTCATTCATTACCATCAATTTCTGTCGAACCTATTGTATGGTACCTGGAGTTGCTTTCCTTCATCAACTCAGGAAGAATTTCCACCAATGCAATGTTCAAGAACCCGCCTGCAGTAAAGGGTAGAATCCAGGCAGCTCGTCCACTCACACTCCTGCCATCGTTGCACGCAACTGCCACCAATGCACCCAACAGACCACCACTCGCTGTCCACACCTGCAACAGAATCCAATCCACTATCCTACATATCCACCCAGTGTAGTCCCTTGATATTTATTTGCTTTGGCCAGGAAGACTCGTTCTCCAGCAACAACCCAACATAAATACTGTATACGCGTAATAATAACAAACAATAATAAACGCCCCTTGTCTTTCCTTCTGTTTCTCGTCATTTGAGCTCCTCCCTTAGCTAATCATGCACATTTGGTTGGACCCACTTCTACTCATGTCATCGCATCATGTCACACTACGTCATGTGTCAGAGCCCATAAAAAGCTGCCGTATCTCCAGGCGGGTCTCATCATTCATCATGAGCTCGTTCTGTCTTTTTATGCCTTCCACAGGTGCGCCAGGCACAAAAGAACACAACAGTAACAGATGATATAATATGCACTGACTGTGCAGTCCGTCAAACAAGATTTCACCAAACACTGCAGTATACTTCCGCGTAAGATCTCGGTATCATGCCATACGGCACTCTGGTGTATGCGTACAACGATAGGTACGATGGTGATAGGCACACCTATCGTACAAACTGTTCTACCATGCAGCAGCAGAACCTGTGGACCATGTCCACGGCAGTACCTACCTTCCCCAGTAGGTATGTATTTAATGTACTGTACTAAGTATACGCACGCAATAACAGTATTGGGCGATTCCCGAAGGATACCAATCGCGCTGAAATTTTGCTCAAATATACTTGGTCAGACATATATATGCCACAAACCCCCCATGAACAAAATATGCGCGCCATGATACGTTTACGAGCAGAGCATTAGCTTCCATCCGTACGACTGATATTGCGCTGGATACCTACGTCGGTAACCTTCAGGAATCAATCGCCCTGTAGAACATCGATGCGGTTGGCTACGCCCAATGCAGAAAGAACATCCAAAACGTATGTTCATACGCAGTGCATTGCATTCTAAACACGTATTACTGCTCATGCAGTAATGGCGAAAGTGATTCTGCGCATTTTCATCAACACCGAGAATGCACCTGCAATCCAGATGTGTGGTTCTTTTGCAGGTCGGAGCGCGCAGTCACAGCGTGGTACACGTTTACTTTCTTTCGTCTTCCCATCAGCAGCGTTGAAACAGATGCACAGATAAATAAATTGCTCTACGCCGACATACTTCTTTACTTCTTACGCGTTGCGTACAGATTACTATAGTCTGGCCAATAGCAGTTGGCACCTGGACTCAAGGCGAGTTGCGTAGTTTGCATGTACTTCTGCTAAATAGGAATACACGAAGCGTGGACAGAAATCCGCATTTGTAAATCTATTTTACGCAAACCGCCTTGAGTCCAGGTGCCAACTGCTATTGGCCAGACTATAACTGAGGTGAGGAGAAGTGCCCTGGTTTCAATGCCCCCCGCCAATCTAAACTCTGCTCTGCAGTGAAGTAGATTCTCAAAATCCAAACAATCCTCCACCCACTGCGGTATACTCAAAAGTCAGGCTCCGGCACTCGTCTCGCTGCATAATAATATGTCTGACATTCTCTCAAACTTTCCCTCATAACTGGGTGAAACAGCGTCGACTCGATGCGCCTGAGTGTAACACAACAATGCATTATGTACCAGCCCACGCATGCGCAAGAGGCCCCAACCAACTCCCAGTTGAGGAGGCGGCACAGGTGTTTTTTTCGCTACCCGCCTCAAGGCGCCATGCATTTAACGTGTACGTTCTCCAGAATACAGCCACCACAGTGTAGTTGTAGTGCAAGGTGATTCCGATACCACATTCACGCCCTAGATAACTACGGTATGTACGTTACAGTTGTTTGTTTTCTTGGTATAACCTTCCTTCTGAGTGGAGCAAGGAGCCCGCAGATAACAAAGAACGTTTCTCGCTCAACTTCTACGTTTGAGTGAAAAAATTTCTGCCTCCCAAAAGTAAATTAGAAATCTGGCTCAATGCGGAGCTCGATTCTTCTGTTCTCCCTCCCAACCTCAATTTTACCAGCCAGTAATTCATGAAATGTGTGAGGATGGGGTCGATTGTTCGGTGGGCAGTTCTAGAACAAATTGACTCGCGGTAGAAAGAGCACTGGTGGAGAAGAAACAACAAAAATATGGGACATCTCAACCTGCCATACGTACGTACGTATATTATTTTTGGGCCTCCCTCATTCAAGAACTCATCAACAAAATCCTAAAGGCGCCAAAGGGAATTTCGTTGACAGGTGAGTGTACATACAGAACATTGTATTGCGGGCGCGGGGCAAGTCAGGTCGGAATTCAGCCCACCTCATCAGCTACGTACTATGTTGAGAAGGTGCAACCCCTATGAACATGGTGATCCTCGTCCCTTCCTCTGTTTAAAAGTGCACAATTACCCTGATTGGCCTGTCGCCTGCCTCTGCTAAGACGATACACAGCCGGGTGGCCCAAATTACCCCGCACTAACCTACATACTATTTTTCTTTCTCATAACATCCTCGCGTGTTCGCCTCTACGTATAGACGGAGTTTAGTTATCTGAATGTACCTGCGCTTTGACAGCCTGCCACCGGTTGAAATCTGCGCGAAGAAGAATGGCGAAGTCGCTGACCTCATGCGGTATCTCATGCAGCAAAATCGCCAGAGTTGTCAGCACACCAAACTGAAAATCACAGCCCCGCTTTACATTGCTCGAAATGCATCGCAACTCGGCGACAACAAGCACATCGACATACACTACGCTATGCACGCGCATAGGCACAAGCAACACCCACTACAGTCACCTCATTTCGTGGGTGTAGTGCACGTTATGCTGCATGGGCATGAACGTACTGTGCTTACCTTGATACCGACCAGAAAACTGCCACCCACAGCCAACCCGTGTGTAAAGTTATCAATAAGATTCGCAACTAGATTCATCATTGCTGTGATCTAAACGAAGATAAGCAAAACAACAAAAGAGTGCTTACCCTGTAATAGTGTATGCCTAATGTATAATAAACTTCATAATTCTACACTGGGGCAACACGGACACGCATACCCGGTGCTGACTCTCCTCTGACTTGCTGCACATCTTCGCCACGACGAAACACAGGAGTAAGCCAGCAAGTGTCCACAAGCCAACGTACATGGAGCCTACAAGCAAAATCACGAGAGATACTACAGTAGATATTACTACCGCTGATTCATGTTGCACAAGTACAACATGAAACACTACTAGCAGGTCGAGCTAGAGTTTTGTCCCTGAAAAACCAAACGCTCAACCGCGCTGCGAAAAATAGAAATTCATTCGATTTTTCTCCGCGCTTCATGTGCTCTTTATTCTGCGGAAGTACGTTCAAATCGGAAAGACCCAAAGAAAGACACCATACTGTAGTGGCCTTGATCCCAGCTCTCAGGCAAGATGTGAAGAAATACATCACCCAGCAGACTTCCAACTGCGAAGCTTAGAAGCTGCTTCAACCGTCGTAGGCCAGCTACAAGAAAAGAACGCGCAATAAACTTCGTTAGCTTGCTACACAGCTTCGGTTTCACTATGCTTCACTATTCACGTACATGGTAGGTAGGCACATAGGTACTGCAAGGTGTATTGTGTAGACCTCGAGCATAATAATAAGCATAGAGAAAGATCATACCTGCCGACCGAAGAGCATTTCCAGTTTCTACGGGCAGAAGAATAGCTGGTAATATGCCGCAGAGCGTGATGGACAAGGCTGCTATCAGTGTACAGAGCCCAGTGAGACTGAACACAGACAGATCAGCACAGACGCAGAGTACATTGTGGCAGAAGTCGTAGAGCGCATGAAAGACAGCGGCCAACACCCAATATTGTGTCCTTGCTGCTGGCTCTTTGGAGTGACCACGCCTATCCGCTTCTGGAACTCCGAAGAAAGGCCGAAAGTCGCCGTGATCCGGCGGATACGGGCCATTTATGGAGGCAGTTCGCTTGTGTAGCTCTCTTCTCAGCTCTGCCTCCGGTCCTACGCCATAGAACGGCCTCTCCTGAAATCCAGGGTGCACAGGACCAGCTGGCTGGTTGAACGGCTGCACCACTTGACCAGTCGCCACACCCAGCCCCAGTGCCAAAAGCAGCAGCAGCAAACTGGCAGCCATGCTTCTCTCCTGACCGACTAGTACTTTGTCTACGAGCTTGTGATCGGACTTGCAGAATCAAACTGACACTGGCTGGGCAACAAATTTGACAAAAAAGAAGACAGATGGAACAACAAAGCAGAAGAAGACTACAATCGTCGGGTCGCGAATTTATGCTCAAATTGGGCAGCAATAAAGCGCGTCCTATCGTATAGTCAGTTGGAGACCAGAAAGAGATGGTAGTAGAATAATCAGAGATAGATGGTATAGTCAAACAAAAAGAGATGGTCAGCTCAACAGGCGTCGAAATAATAATGACTGATTGACTTTGTTTCCAATAATTTTCAACCAAATTGGCCAGTCATATTCGGAGGGTGATACACCACAGGTAGATGAATGAATGAAGGCTGTTCTGTTGCTCCCTTTGCCAAGGATGTGTGGGCCACTGAAAGTCACATCCCCAATCCATACAGGGGGGCCAAGTTTTTGCACGCGACCACCAACACCATCTCCTCAGTTGCAGATGAGGAATGACGCTCCATGACAATAGAATCACGCGAGAATACGATACTCACGAGAGGAGAAACTTCAGTTCGGCCAACGTAGGTCAGGTGTAGAGTAGAGAAGAAATGAGAGTAATTTTCTCCACCGCCTATCCCTCTATTGGACGCATCATCTGCCTCAAATAATAGACACTACGTGCCTCATTGGATTGATCACTCGACTCACTTCCCCTCACAACAAGCGCCTCCCTGCTCCGTCCTCACGCTGTAGTACGACGAGACGAGAGTGCGAGGCGAGAGTAGAGTATGCCACGGACTTCTAGAGAGTCTGTGAGTATGCACATAGAGCCTATAGTACCTTCGGTTCAGGAGAACCTGCGCTCAATACTAGCGATACCGCAGTGGGCTTATATTTTTGTCTAGAAATTGTAGTAAAACTATATTACCACAAGGTGTCAAAAAGACGATGGTAAAAATTGCTCAAAACGTTTGAACACGTACCCCTAGAGCGCGCGCTCCGCTTTGCTACGCGCGCCTGTCGGGTTCCTTTTTCCACACGGCGGGCGCAGAATGAACGCGGCGGGCGCGCAGCAAAGCGTGCGCTCTAGGAATACGTGGTTCGAAATTTGAATCTCGAATCGAAAATTCGAAAAGAAAACATCACAAGAAGGATCGGATGAAATTTGGATGAGTTCTTGAATGGGCAAGGAAGGCTGTGGCATCGATGGAAAATGAAAAATGCTGAGGAAGTGCTGCATTGAATGCCTTTGGAATGGTTTTTATAGCCAGCCAAAGGAGGAGGAAGACAAAGAACAGAGATGAAGCAGAGAATGAGAGCACTTCATCACTTTGTTGCACACAAGGGGAGGAGGCATATGAAGATGATCTCTTCAAGATAGAAGGCAAGAAATTCCTTTGCAGTTGTCCTAAAGGTGTATGTATATAATTTTCCACCTTCCTGAAGTTTCTGAATAGTGAGATTTGAGTGGTGGATTTCGTGGCTACAACAAAACTACGCCAAAGTGCTGGAGAAGTAGGTAGTAATCAGATACCGTATTTACTGGTGAATAACCCATGGGGCTATGCAAAATTGAGAAGTCCTATATGGGGGCAATGCATAGGGGCTATGCATTGGGGAAGTGGGCGGGGGCATTTTTTTGTTGTTGAGAGGTACGCAGAGGCATACTTTTTAGGCCAAAAACACATGGTTTAGGGCATTGTTGAGGTCAAAACAGGGTTATTCTGTACATAATACACCTTCAAGCAGGCTTATAGGCATCTTATCTTGATATGGGAGTGGTTATTATATTAGTTGCTATGATCAGCTTATATAGGTAGCTTCAGGTACTCTAAAGTACATATGGGGCTGAGGGGCTATGCATTGGGCATTTCTTAAGTTTTGCCAATTAGGGCTATGCATTGGGCTATGCACCAGTAAATATGACCATAGAATACAGTGCATTATGTACAATACTATGACAAATGTGTCCTCATGCCAAGATTCTAGTGGGCAGTGTTGTTTAGGTTGTCCTTTTTGAAGGAGCAGCTGTCTTATACCACACCACCACTGCACTCATTGAGATGACCCAGTAAGTAAATAGTAAGCATGTCACTCTTTTACTTAGCTACAAGTGCTCATGTGTAATGCCATGTTCAGATTAGGGACATAGACCCGAAAAGAGTTGTCTGTCCCAGTTACTGTATTTTTGGGTTTATATCCCTAAGTATATCCCAAATGTATAACCCCCGATTGGCAAAACATAACTTTTTCCTATTGTATATCCCCTGGTGTATAACCCCATGTATTGTAGGGTATCATCTAACCTACCTATGTAAGCTGGTCATAAGTTAGCTATATCCCCCAGCAACCCCCATCAGACCTCTCGATTTTTGCATTGCCCCTGGGGCTATACACCCAAAAATACAGTAAATATTATAGTACATGGCTGATCTTAACATGGCATAATCTCACTGAACTTGAGTAGAGCACTAGTGCTGACTCTCAGAGTATGGAACTTGCACCAGCTGCAGAAAACTTTTGGTCCAGGGTATGGAGGAAGGATCTCCAGTAATGGACTTTCCCAACTTGTTAGATGTTGGGCTGGGTTTGGACACTAACTCATGTCTCTCTTTTTATGCTCAGGCAGGTGGATGAATTTTTGGTGAAGGTGAGCTGGTGGTTTGGTGTGAAGCCAAGCCCTCTGGCTCATGGCTGTTATGTCTCAGTGGTCACAAGTTTGGAGAATTTCTCATCTCCAAGCTGTTCAACTGTTTGGCAAAGAACAAAGCCATCCTTCTCACATCGCTTGAAGAAGACAGGCAGCACAGGAAAGGTTTCATTCTAAAGCTTGTGAAGCTGAAAAGTCAGAGAAACTAGTCGTTTGTACTTCTGCTGTGTTCACTATTGAAAACCGTGTTTTTGTATGTAAATTGGCATGTAATGTATGTTAATGCAGGTGTATGTGCTGTCAAATCGCTGAGTTTTATGTAAATATGTGCAAGAAACTTGTAAACTGCTGTTCTAACCCGTGAATTCGATTTCTGAGAGTGAAACTTGAGAATGACGGTAAGCCCACTGTGGTATCGCTAGTATTGAGCGCAGGTTCTCCT
>JASAMW010004950.1:0-18646 GCA_030247985.1 Epsilonema sp. ZAB3_2
CTCACCAGTAGCCACATCTAAATTAAAACGCAGACATACAGTAGGTATGTATATCAGAAGCATTAGTGGGCTACACATGTGGTGAGTTTGAACTTTGATTTTCATTTTTCGTGTAGAGCATTCTCACTTGCTTGCTCCCAAGCGCGGAGTTTTTCTCACGTGTTCACACGCGGTGAGTTTCAAACTCCCGGTGAATTCACCGGCCTTCATATCCTTCATCACATAATAATGGGGAATTCCCCGTGAGTTTACTCACCACGAGTATAGCGCACTATTGTCACGTGGTACACCGCAAAATTATACAATACAACTGCAGAGCCAAAGTATGGACGCCGCGACAATAAGCAAAACCAACCGCGTTTGTCTCAACATGTCACGACGGACTCCAGGGAGAGCTGTCTTTTGGCCTTGCCCGTGCTGCGAAAAAAATAGAAATTCATTCACGGATTATTCTCCAAGCTTCATGTACCGTATCCCCCCTATAACCCCCATTGGCAAAGTCCAGGCAAAGGCCCGAGATTACTCTCGCTGGACGGAAGTAGTATTATAGTCTGGCCAGTAGGAGTTGGCAGTTCCACTTTTGAGTTTTGCGTTTCTCGTTTTGCGATCGCCATAACCTTTTCACGAACTCCTATATACGTAGTTTAGTATACAAATTTCAGGAGTACATGGCATATCGGTGCTCCGGTCGTCGGTGTGCTGTGCGCAGCTGAGAAGACAGTAGCGGGACGGCGTGCAAGTCCAACTGCCAACTCCTACTGGCCAGACTATAGTCTACAACACGTAAAGAAAGCCACTACATTGTATGTACAGTACAACTGCTAGCGCGTCCATCCACTAAGTCAGTAGCGTCTTCGACAGTTTTGGAATAATTTCCCGACGAGAGCTGGATATTTGCGTGCGATTAGCGCCACAATCTCTTCGTCTTCTCTCAGCTGCTCCAACAGCTCCTGATCAGTTGTCGCATCAGTCTGACTACCCATTTGTCGCACAGCCTACAAATACAAAAATGGACATCATTCACATGCTTTGCTTCGCGCTCAATCCAGATGCGCCAACAATACAATCCCAGAAACAGACTGGGTGGCTTCTACTGAATTGGCAACAAAAATTACAGTGGGTTGAAGAAAATTGCCAATGTAGAAGAACCAGGTAATGTAATGTACGCACATACCTGTCCTCGCATGCCGCTTTCTACGTCGACAAAGTTGTTGGCTTGTGCTCTCCACTGTTGCAGAGTGAGAGGAACGTGGGGATTGTCCGAGTCGATGGTGGCCTGAGGAGTGGCGGAGAGCAGAGCGGTTCGACTATTGCCAGCCGCACTCACTACAGTCCGCTCTTCCTCTTCCGCCGGCCGTCGCTCCTGGAACCAAGCGCCCATACCATCGTACTGCAGAAAACATAAGAGAGTACAGACGTTAGGACTTCCACATAACATCATGACGCATGCACAAGGAATGTAAACATAAGTGACGAGTTGGTCCGCCCATACTGTGCGAGAAAAAAGCAAAGTATTACTTACGCCCTTACTTTCATGTGTATATGGGAGGAATGCGCTCACCTCTCTTCGTTCGTCGTTGGTCCCTACTGTCATGGCATCTAGGGAGTTGACGACGACGTTCTCCTCCTCCGCCTCCTCCTCCTCCGAACTGCTACAGTCATCCTGAGCCATTCGAGGTTCGCCTTTGGCTCGTTTCGCCCGATTAACCACTCCGACTATCTCCAAATCCTCCAGGCCCCCACGTACTCCAGCAGAGCAACCCGCCGCCGCCTGACGAGCCATTGCAAACTGAGCACGCGTTCCAGCATCCTGCACAACAAAACGCTCGCGAGTCGTCTTCATACTATATCATGTAAGTAAAAACAGTGTACAGTATGACGTACAGCATAGGGTTGGTTGAAATAAGATCATGAAGTCAACAGAAAATATATTTCGAACTCTTCACAACATTCGAAAGTGGCCCGCTACAAACGTGCTCCGAGTTTGCTCCGAGCGAGTTCGCTCCGAGTTTGGAATGACTTTGTTTTGATCCGAAACGAACGTCAATGACTCACACGACTTCGAATTACAAACTCGGTTGTTCACACGCACGTTCCAAAAAACGGAGCGAGTTCGGAGCGAACTCGGTGATTTTGCATGTTGAAGCATAGTCAGGGCTCCGAATTCGGAGCGAATTCGAAGTTCACGTCTGTAGCGCCCCACTGACGCCTGCCTACAGCACCTCCTACTATACATTATTCAACCAACTCTATTGTAGCTGCACGTGTACGTGTGTGCGTGCGTGCGTGCGTGCGTGCGTGCGTGCGTGCGTGCGTGCGTGCGTGCGTGCGTGCGTGCGTAGAATGTATGTATGTACATGAACGGTGTTGAGGCCATGCATTCATTACCGCTTGTTCACCGGTAGTTGAATGTAAAGAAGTCCGCTGTACTGCTACACTATGAGGAATTGACGGCGGCCTCTCCTCTACTACAGAATTTTCGCGTGGCTCTTGGACAGGTGGACGATAGTCAGGGCGTCGTTTTTCCACGTGAACAACTTTCACAGAGTCTCTGCTGCTTCGATTGTCTACAAGCACACCACACGTGGGCTATCACCCGAGAAAAAGCACATCACATACAATCACGGAAGACTGTTCGGAGGCAAAAAGCTTCGAAGAGACCTTCGAAAAAAACGCTGCGACAATGCAGGCTGCGCCCTACCCAACACAAGACTTTCACTCTACGCATGGGTAAAGAAAAGTGGGGTAAAAAGTCTCACACCTGTGTGTGTTGTATCTAATGTTTTCCGCGATTTAGCTCGTTATCAAAAAAGGTGAGTAGAGTACACGGAGGCTTCAGCTGTATTGGTGGCATACCGTATTTACCCATGCATAGCCCCATGCAAAAATTGAGAGGTCCTATATGGGGCTATGCATAGGGGGGGGGCTATGCATAGGGGGGGCTATGCATGGGACATTTTTTATGTTTTTGAGAGGTGCACAGAGGCATATTTTTTAGGTCAAAAGCACACGTTTTAGGGCATAATTGAGGTCAAAACAGGGTTATTCTAGTACAATACACCCCCAAGCAGGCTTATAGGCATCTTAGCTTGGTGTGGGAGTGGCTATGGGTAGCTTATGACCAGCTTCTATAGGCAGGTTCAGGTACTGTACAGTACATATGGGGCTACCTACTCCCCTGCATAGCGGGGGGGGGCTTATGCATAGGGCATTTTTTATGTTTTCCCCCCCCCCCACCCCCAAACCCACCACACAAAACAAACACAAAAAGCCAATATGGGGCTATGACAAACACCCACCACACACCAACCCCCCCCAAAAAAAAAAACACACACACCAAAACACCACATAGGGGGGGGAGGGGGGGCTCCTGTGTGGGGGGCTCCCCCCTATCAAGTTTAAACGGTAGTCACCTGCAATGATGACAAGACGACGGTGTTGCGACTCTACAAGCCCCCAACAACCAACACCACCCCACCACCCCCACAAACAACACAATAAACAATCACCACCAAACCCCACATCCACGAAACGCTTTGGCCCTTCAAACAGCCACCACCCCCCACCTCCACCCACACACACACACACACAACACCAAACAACACAACCAAAACAAAACAAAACCAAACCAACCCACCACCCACAAACACCCCCCAAACCCCCACCAAAACACAAAATACCCAAACAAAACACCCACACAGACAACCCCCCAATGCACCACCACACATCGCATACACATGTATGTCGTACGCACCCCGTTGCGTCATTCCCTCATATCATGTATTGTACGCACGTGCATTACCAATGACGAGGAGCAGAGTACAGAGTTCCCTCGAAAGAGAGGGAGATCGCCCCCCCTCTCCCCCCGAAAAACAAAACCCCAACCCACCACACACCAACCCACACCACAACAACCAAACCACCAACGTACCGATACATAACGAAGGCGGTGTACAGCGGAAAATCAGTTGCGTGATGAGATAGCGGGCACGCTGAAGAATGTCAAGATCAGCACCGGCTTCGTTCACACAGAGCAATACGGCGATCTGTTCTTTCACATCAGCGCTGTGGCGGAAGCCAAGGAGAGACGAGCCAGAGATCTCACCACTCTCTTTCAAGAGGGAACTCCTGTACTCTGCTCCCTCGTCATCATTGGTAATGCACAACGTGCGTACACATACATGTATGATGATTGGGAATGCGCAACGTGCGTACACATACATGTGTATGCGATGGTGGTGGGCTGAAGGCGGAAGGGGTAGAGTCGAACACCGTCGTCTTGTCATCATTGCAGGTGACCACCCCCTATGCCACCAATACAGCTGAGGCCTCCGTGTACTCTACTCACCTTTTTTGATAACGAGCTAAATCGCGGAAAACATTAGATACACACACAGGTGTGAGACTTTTTACCCCACTTTTCTTTACCCATGAAAGTCTCATGTTGGGTAGGGCGCAGCCTGCATTGTCGCAGCGTTTTTTCGAAGGTCTCTTCGAAGCTTTTTTTGCCTCCGAACAGTCTTCCGTGATTGTATGTGCTTTTTCTCGGTGGGTAGCCCAGGTGTGTTGTGCATGTTGTAGACAATCGAAGCAGCAGAGACTCTGTGAAAGTTGTTCACGTGGAAAAACGACGACCTGACTATCGTCCACCTGTCCAAGAGCCACGCGAAAATTCTGTAGTAGAGGAGAGGCCGCCGTCAATTCCTCATAGTGTAGCAGTACAGCGGAATTCTCTACATTCAACTACCACTGAACAAGCGGTAATGAATGCATGGCCTCACCACCGTACATGTACATACATACATTCTACACACACACACGTGCAGCTACAATAGAGTTGGTTGAATAATGTATAGCAGGAGGTGCTGTAGGCAGGTGTCAGTGGGCGCTACAGACGAACAACGCCAAACAACAAAAAACACCTCCCCTAAATTCGAATGTTGTGTAGAGCATTACTTCTTTCATAAAACAAACATTCCAAACTACAACTCCTCACAAACTACACTTACCCACTTTCATTTTGAATTAAATATATATTTTCTGTTGACTTCATGATCTTATTTCAACCAACCCTATGCTGTTTACTTACATGATATTAGTATGAAGACGACTCACGAGTGTTTTATTGTGCAGGATGCTGTAACGCGTGCGCAGTTTGCAATGGCTCGTCAGGCGGCGGCGGGTTGCTCTGCTGGAGTACGGGGCGGCCTGGAGGATTTGGAGATAGTTGGAGTGGTTAATCGGGCGAAACGAGCCAAAGGCGAACCTCGAATGGCTCATGATGACTGTAGCAGTTCGGAAGAGGAGGAGGCGGAGGAGGAGAACGTCGTCGTCAACTCCCTAGATGCCATGACAGTAGGGACCAACGACGAACGAAGAGAGGTGCGCGCATTCCTCCCATATACACATGAAAGTAAGGGCGTAAGTAATACTTTGCTTTTTTCTCGCACAGTATGGGCGGACCAACTCGTCACTTATGTTTACATTCCTTGTGCATGCGTCATGATGTTATGTGGAAGTCCTAACGTCTGTACTCTCTTATGTTTTCTGCAGTACGATGGTATGGGCGCTTGGTTCCAGGAGCGACGGCCGGCGGAAGAGGAAGAGCGGACTGTAGTGAGTGCGGCTGGCAATAGTCGAACCGCTCTGCTCTCCGCCACTCCTCAGGCCACCATCGACTCGGACAATCCCCACGTTCCTCTCACTCTGCAACAGTGGAGAGCACAAGCCAACAACTTTGTCGACGTAGAAAGCGGCATGCGAGGACAGGTATGTGCGTACATTACATTACCTGGTTCTTCTGCATTGGCAATTTTCTTCAACCCACTGTAATTTTTGTTGCCAATTCAGTAGAAGCCACCCAGTCTGTTTCTGGGATTGTATTGTTGGCGCATCTGGATTGAGCGCGAAGCAAAGCATGTGAATGATGTCCATTTTTGTATTTGTAGGCTGTGCGACAAATGGGTAGTCAGACTGATGCGACAACTGATCAGGAGCTGTTGGAGCAGCTGAGAGAAGACGAAGAGATTGTGGCGCTAATCGCACGCAAATATCCAGCTCTCGTCGGGAAATTATTCCAAAACTGTCGAAGACGCTACTGACTTAGTGGATGGACGCGCTAGCAGTTGTACTGTACATACAATGTAGTGGCTTTCTTTACGTGTTGTAGACTATAGTCTGGCCAGTAGGAGTTGGCAGTTGGACTTGCACGCCGTCCCGCTACTGTCTTCTCAGCTGCGCACAGCACACCGACGACCGGAGCACCGATATGCCATGTACTCCTGAAATTTGTATACTAAACTACGTATATAGGAGTTCGTGAAAAGGTTATGGCGATCGCAAAACGAGAAACGCAAAACTCAAAAGTGGAACTGCCAACTCCTACTGGCCAGACTATAATACTACTTCCGTCCAGCGAGAGTAATCTCGGGCCTTTGCCTGGACTTTGCCAATGGGGGTTATAGGGGGGATACGGTACATGAAGCTTGGAGAATAATCCGTGAATGAATTTCTATTTTTTTCGCAGCACGGGCAAGGCCAAAAGACAGCTCTCCCTGGAGTCCGTCGTGACATGTGACATGTTGAGACAAACGCGGTTGGTTTTGCTTATTGTCGCGGCGTCCATACTTTGGCTCTGCAGTTGTATTGTATAATTTTGCGGTGTACCACGTGACAATAGTGCGCTATACTCGTGGTGAGTAAACTCACGGGGAATTCCCCATTATTATGTGATGAAGGATATGAAGGCCGGTGAATTCACCGGGAGTTTGAAACTCACCGCGTGTGAACACGTGAGAAAAACTCCGCGCTTGGGAGCAAGCAAGTGAGAATGCTCTACACGAAAAATGAAAATCAAAGTTCAAACTCACCACATGTGTAGCCCACTAATGCTTCTGATATACATACCTACTGTATGTCTGCGTTTTAATTTAGATGTGGCTACTTGTGAGATCTGCTCTACTGAACGGTTGGTGATAGGTTATGCTTCGTTGACTAATATTGAGTAAAGCTAAAGACTGCTAAATCTAATTAACGCTGCCCACATCGCAGCTTGATATGGCTTCGTCATAATCAAAAAAGCTTGCGAAAGGCTCTCGCTGTTGGGCGTACGTGAGATGTTCGTGTGTTCCTATGGGGCCATCTGCCGTTAAAACTCCATCGTCGGAAAAAAATTACATAGATCGGTAGGTGGCTTGGGTAGTTGTGGTGGGCTGGGCATCACATCTAAGCGTGCGCAATGCATAGTGTCACTTATCAATATTCCGCCAACACCGAGCAACTGTTTGGTACAATGTTCGATCTTTCTAGTTTCACTTTATTGCTCCGGTTTTTGCCTCTACTTTTTAGGCCTATGTAGACATTCTGTACTTCTATGCGATCTGCACGCAGTTTATGTGCGAGCGCTCAGCTGTCAGTAGGTCGCGCTAGTACTTCCTCATGGCGTGCGAAGAAGCACTACAAACACCAGTGGCCCGTTACAGCTTCGCAGTAAAATCCCTTTGCAGATCTGGCAACCCTTTTGCAAAATCTGGCAACCCTTTTGCAGATCTGGCAACCCTGTTGTAGATCGTGATCCGTCAACAATTACGCATCTGGCAACCATTTTGGGCAGGTGGCAAAAAGTAGTATATCTGGCAACCCATCGCAGAGTTGGCAACCCTATGGCAGATCTGGCAACCCTTTTTCCCGCATAGATCTGACAACCCTTTCGCAGGTCTGGCAACCCTTTTTGCGCATTTAGCAATCTGGCAACCCTTTTGCAGATCTGGCAACCCTTTTGCGCATTTAGCAATCTGGCAACCCTTTTGCAGATCTGGCAACCCATTAGCGCATCTCGCGTTTTAGTCTCGTGTGCACTTTCGGGCGTGACCATTTGCAAACGCTGGCTTGAAAACCTGCGTCGTTTGGTTTCTGCGGCATTTAATACTAAAATATCGATTATCGATCGATTATTGATGATCGGCTGATCAGATCAAAAATCGCAGGTCTTTCTGGCGTTCTCGGGGCCATAAGCGCTTGAAAGAGCCCTGGATGGATGATGTAGCTGCAAAATTGAGTGAGTTATGAGTGAATCTGCGCGCTTTTAGTACTGAAATATCGATTATCGATCGATTATGGGCGATCGGCTGATCAGATCAAAAATCGAAGGGCTTCTTGCGGGCCTTGGGGTCATAAGCTTTCGAATGAGCCATTGGCCGACGTTGTAGCTGCAAAACTGAGCGAGTTTATCGCATCACACACAGACAGACACACACACACACATCAGCCCTATTTGTTAGTAGATAGAACAAGACTTCGCACCGAGTGTCGTGAATCTACGCGTTTTGTCTGTACATTCGTTTATGGCATTTAGGGCTTCTTGGATGCGAAATTTCATCCCGTTTTCGGTTTCCCTGTCTATTGACAATTTGGGTAGGCGTTCACGTGTACATCACCCGAACCCGTTTCCTCTATTGGCTTCGCCTTGTGGCTTTGTGATTAGTGCATACATGCTAAAATAGCTGTGTGAAAGAGTCAGGCTTGATTCCGGCTTAGCTGTCTCCAAAGGCAGAATCGTATTTACGAATGACAGGGGGCCTTCAATCTTCCTGTTAGGAGAAAACGAACCGTGCATGCATGCAAAGCCTGGAATTATTGGACTTTTCTAAAAAAAACCTAAGGAAAATCTAGTTAGTGGAGCTTAGCCTTGATGAGGCTCCCTGTTCTGTTCCTCCACACCCATTCTTTGTTAATATTGCAGCTATGTACAGCACAGGACAAATTTCTCTACAAAAATTGAACGACGGAATAGCCCGATGCTTATGAAAGTACGTAGTGACGGGCTCCAGGCACTGTTACTGTTACTGTTGTGAAATACTACAATGTGAACATTGTATCTAACTGATATCAGAATTACTCGGCAACTTATGTCACCGCGCCATCTTTATGAGCTAGTAAGCGCTTCGAATTTCTGCTCTAAGGGAGCTTTTTGCTTTAATGGCTCTAATTTTGTAGTTATGCTTTGCTAGTTTGCTCTCTACAACGGGAGAAAGCCAACTTTAGCAGCAGGATGAACTATTGTTGGAAAAAGAAAGCCAACTTTAGCAGCAGGATGAACTATTGTTGGAAAAAGAAAAACGAACAATACGTACATTTACTGTATATGCGTAGATTTACGAGTGAAATAAGTCGGAAAAAATGTGTTGCTGAGAGAGTGGATGAGAATACTCGACAGCTGCGACAAAATATCGATACGAAAGTGAATTTGTCGGCGAACTTTTTCGCACCGGTTCGTCCACTATTTTTAGGCGTAGGAACAATGACTTTCTTCTCCACTCCCCTTTTAGCCGATTAGTATTTTTAAACACTGCGCAGCAGTTTGTCGTTTTGTTTTACTGTACTGTACTGTAAAGGTCGGTGTATAGCCCGATACCGTGTATTGCCCGATCCCGTGTATAGCCCGCACAATTTGGCTGAGCTTGTTTGTATTGCCCTTCAGGGCTATACACCGACCTTTACAGTAATTGATATACAGGGTGTCTCGTCTCATAATAAACCGAACACCTTTCCGTGAATGTAACTCTGGAACCACACCTTATAAGATTATCATGCGGTTTTTTGTTTTGTAGCCAAGGCTTCAACTTAGACGTATACAAAATTTCAGCTTCATAGACCTAGTGGAAGCTGCACAAACACCTTCTTTCTCCGGCGGTCGAAAAACGAGGGTGTTCGAACTGGTTAGTGCCGACTAGGGGGTCTTCTGTGCGCGTGGTCCAAAATAAAATTAGTCTCGCAATGAAAAAATATCTCCTAAAATGCTAGGAAATGTGTACAGTATCTCATGCATTAGCCTCAGTGCCAGCATAGCAAACGCATGGAAATGGCTATCTTGAAAAATTAAGACCGATATTTTTCTCCATACTAAAGAAAAACGTAGATTTTGAGCTTAGAGATTCAAAATCCGTCACAATTTCCGAAATATGTGGACTACAGTAAATAACAACAATCTTATACAGTAAATATTTACGACTGTAAATAGCTGAAATTTTGTACACATCTAAAGTTGAAGCCATGGCTACAAAATAAAAAAGCCAAATGAAAATCTGACGTGTGATTCCAGAGTTACATGCACGGAAAGGTGTTCGTTCGGTTTATATTTTGAGACACTCTGTAGTACGTGGTAAGTTTCACGATTTGATCCAGCGACACCAGCTATTTACTGGGGCCTCGGATGTCAGATAATACTAGGGGTACTGAAGTTTAGGTACTGAAGCTTTTATGTTACAGAGGACATAACATGGCGTCACCAGCGTTGGAGGGCGAAAATTCCTCTATGAATCTATCTGCGTTGTTGCTACAAAGTACGTTATCACACTCTTGCATTCCGATCGAAGAAATTCTTCCTGATCTGTTGGATCATCCAGGCTTAAGCGTCGTATTCGCCGTTCTCTACGGTGTGGTGTGGTTGGCTGGCGTATCTGGTAATGCACTAACCTTTTACACGCTCAGTTTTCGCCGGGTCTCACTGGGACTCAATAATCATCTGGTATTGAGCTTGGCTTGCTCTGATTTGCTCATCAGCTTCTGCTCTCTGCCTTTTAGCAGTATACAGATTTTTTACCGTCAATGGCATTTTGGTGAAGCAGCCTGCCAAATCGTCCCTTTTCTTCAAGGTGTGCAAGCAAAGCAAACGGCATAGTGTGACGTGCCGCGTTCCTATGGAGATAGCAGCCGAGCCCCGAAAATGGGGGGGGGGAGAGAAATAGGACCGAACGGGAATCGAACCCGCTACCCCGGATGTGGCTTTTAGACACACGACCACGTGCCGGTCCAAGGACAGATGGCTAAACTCGCAATACATACCTAGAACTACTGTACACTACTGGCCTCGGACGCCATTGCCAATACGTACGCGTGAATGTAGTGTAGGGTACGTAACACTAGCAAGAATGTCGATTCTTATGAGTTTAAAAAATTACCGTATTTACCGGTGCATACTGCATATCCACCCCAATGCATAGCCCCCTCCTATGCATAGCCCAATATTGGCAAAACATAAAAAGTGCCCAAATGCATATACCCATTGCAATGGTTTCATAAAACCCATAAAAATGGTTTCGTAAAACCCAATACAATGGGTGGGTGGGTACCCATTATTATAATGGGGAATCGAAAAATCCATAATAATGGGGCGAATATGAGCTAGGGATTGCCTCCTTCGTTAGCCCAATTATATATTTTTGGTAGTACCTAGATACTTATGGGGTGATTTATGATGATGTTGTTGATATTTTTTGTGGCAGGCGTCTCCATCTTTGCCAGCAGCTTTACTTTGGCAGTGATCGCCATCGATCGCTATCGAATAGTGGGCCGCTTGGTGCCTTTGTCCACCTTTGTCTGGGAAAAGTGGGTGCAACTCATTTTGATCTGGGGCTTGGCCATGGCTGCGGCTCTTCCACAGAGTTTGGTGACGAGTCTGCAGCCGGTTGATGGCTGCTACGCTATATGTACAGAGGCGAAAGGCTGGCCCAATCCTACCCTGCGACAGGTGTATGGTACGCTGAATTTAGCGGCTCAGCTTCTCTTGCCCTTCTGCATCCTCATTTACTGCTATTACAAATTGCGCCAGGAGATTCTTCGCAGTACAGCCAGACGCCTTTCCTACAATCCGAACATGATGACGACGCAACGGAAGAAGTCGATCGTTCAGAGGCCTCAGCGCACTCTTCGCATCATCATTTTGGTCTGTCTGGCTTTCTTCTGCTCCTGGCTTCCTATCAATCTCCTCAACATCATTCGAGACTACGGTCGAGTGCAGATGCACAATTACTTTCTCCTCTGTTTCGCCACTGTTCATCTCATCGCCATGACTTCCATCATCTGGAATCCAGTGATCTATTCCGGTCTCAATCAAGAGTTTCAGATTGAGGTGATGGCGATTCTCAGATGTCAAAATGCGGAGCACACACGCAAGCAGCGACAGTCAATCAAGATGTCGAAACAGCTAGGAGCCAGCACTCAACTGAACAACGACAATGACGCAGTGATTCCTGCTACTCGACATCAGTACGTCACGTTGAAGACGATCACGCCTATAGCAAAGGCGCAAAGAAACAGTGGCCGAACCCATGACGACTTACGACCGGCATCATTCGATAGGATCAGTGAAGAAAAAGAGGTTCTTACAAGCCAAATTTAGGGCTGTGTACCTTTACTGTGTTTTGTTTAGCTTATGGTTTCCACTTTTTCGCGACATGCATAGGTATACATACGGTTTCGTAATCATTAGCTCAGCATACGTAATCTGAAAGATAAGTATTTCGGGGGTTTATACTATAATTTTATTTTGTTCGTATGTACATACATACGTACCATAGTACGTACCTATGTATAAGATACTGAATGAATACCGTACAACCGCACGTGTGTAGACGAACGTAGGCGTAAAGGTTCTAGTTCGCGTACACGCTCACTTCGAACCGCCCACGGAAAAAAATCAACTTCCTTAATTTTATTGTAATAATTTGACTCTGTCTTCTGCTGAGGCATGACATCGATCGGCAAATCGTAAGTCATGAAGTTTGTTCGTTGTACGGAACGGTTGACGTACATAGACGCACATCTAAACGTCAGTGTCTGTCTCGCGAAGGATGTTACCTGTTTTCTGAACGATTTGAGGGTATAAAACAACCCGGCAAATTTTGGCGTTTTCTGTACTATTGCAATCTGACAATCTTTAGTTTCACCTCTAACTGGCATAAGATAGTTGCATCTTGTAGTCTATTGCAAAGTATTCAGTATGCTGTGTCGTTTATGGATCCTGCCGTTGTTGCTTATGGTGCTCGTAGCTTGCACAACAATTGGTAAGTTTGAACTCACGACAAGCTAGCTACTATAGTATGTACTAACCTAGCCAATTGTAGGGTACTATGTTCAGTGTTCGAGTTCGATCTCCATCGACTTTCCGTTCTGTGGAGCTACCATAGATGGATCACGCAACTGTACTATGTACTGTACATGTTTCTGTGACTATAGCTCAGCATTGTCATTCGGATCACGAGTGCCCGGATCGATGCGACTACTGTATTCATTTTGAATGTCATCACGATCACAGTCTTCCGGGTTGCAGCGGCTCCGGCGGTTGTCGCTACCCGTGTCGTCGTTGTGAGTCCTGCATACGTGGGCGGTGCGAGTACGACGATAGCATTCCTGGTTGCTATGATCACGGACATGGGGGTCATGGCCATGGCCATGGTCACCGCAGGGGACCCTATCCTCCGTACGGAAGAGGAGGACGCGGCGGAAGAGGCGGAGGACGTTACTTTCCGTGGAGAGAGATCTTTGGTGGCTTCTTCGACTAAATTACCAAAACAAATACAATGGAAACCAAAGAGATACAGTACGTAACGCATCAACTATATTATTTTATTTAAGGCCTATGAATAAAACGAAGAAATAATTACTCACACTCACCTATTCTATGTTGTACTGTTGGCTACACACTTCTATGCTGTGCATTCAAGAATGAAAATTTGCCATATGTGCCAGGGAATCGGACCCTGGACCTCTCGCGTTCCAGGCGAGGGCCTTTACCATTGCATTACACACCCGGATGACCACAGTCATACAATTTCCCCGAACGTAGAGAAATTTTCGACATCGAAATTTTCATTTTCTTCAAGGACACATTCAGTGTCGTCGAACTGCTGCGGATTTTTGTTCTTGTTGGCGGGATACTTGGCTTTGTGACTCTTTTTGCGCTCTTGCTTTGGATTCGAACAAATGCATTTGAAAATGGAAAAACTTCATGCGTTCTGCTTTTTAATAGTACTTCAGCTGTTTGCTTCGTCAGAAGGTATGAAAATGAGTAAATTTTTGGAGTAAAATAGTACAGTACGGTATATTTGGATGTAGGCCTATTGTATGCAAGTACTAGAATGAGCCTTGCTTGTGTGCTTTTTGTTTTATAATATAGGAAAAAGAAGCCTATTTTGGCGTCTATGCTCTTTTTGTCAATGGTTTTGACTTGAAAAGCATGCGCATCCTCATCCTCATTGCATGCAGCACTGCACATATTTTTGGCTTTTCACTCACCGTTGCCGGTCAAATAGAGATTGCCTAGATCGCTGCGACCCTGCGTAGAATCGTCTGCAAACGAGCCAAATATCTTCCGGGGTGCTCTTCCTCCTGTCCGTCAAAAAAAAAGGAGAGAAGAAAGCCAGACAGACAAAATGATGATGCGAAGAGTGCGCTGAGGCCTCTGAACTCGACTTCTTCCGTTGCGTCGTATCTGTTCGGATTGTAGGAAAGGCGTCTGGCTGTACTGCGAAGAATCTCCTGGCGCAATTTGTAATAGCAGTAAATGAGGATGCAGAAGGCAGAGAAGAAAGCTGAGCCGCTAAATTAGCGTACATACACCTGTCGCAGGGGTCAGATTGGCCAGCCCTTTCGCCTCTGTACATATAGCGTAGCAGCATAACCGGCTGCAGACTCGTCACCAAATTTGGAAGAGCCGCAGCCATGGCCAGCCCAGATCAAAATAGTTGCACCCACTTTTCCAGACAAAGGTGACAAAGGCACCAAGCGGCCCCTATCTCGATAGCGATCGATGGCGATCACTGCCAAAGTAAAGCTCTGGCAAAGATGGAGACGCCTGACAAAAATATCAACAACATCATCATAAATCACCCCATAAGTATCTAGGTACTACCAAAAATATATAATTGGGCTAACGAAGGAGGCAATCCCTAGCTCATATTCGCCCATTATTATGGATTTTTGATTCCCATTATAATAATGATACCCCCACCCATTGTATTGGGTTTTACAAACCGTTTTTATGGGTTTTATGAAACCATTGCAATGGGTATATTGCATTTGGGCACTTTTTATGTTTTGCCAATATTGGGCTATGCTCAGAGGGGGCTATCATTGGGGTGAATATGCAGTATGCACCGGTAAATACGGTAATTTTTTAAACTCATAAGAATCACATTCTTGCTAGTGTTACGTACTACACTACATTCACGCGTACTATTCGGATAGCATCAGCCAGTTGTACAGTAGTTCTAGGTATGTATTGCGAGTTAGCCATCTGTCCTTGGACCGGCACGTGGTCGTGTGTCTAAAAGCCACATCCGGGGTAGCGGGTTCGATTCCCGTTCGGTCCTCTTTCCCCCCCCCATTTTCGGGGCTCACCTATCTCCATAGGAACGCGCACGTCACACTATGCCGTTTGCTTTGCTTCACACTTAAGAAAGGGCGATTTGGCAGGCTGCTTCACCAAAATGCCATTGACGGTTAAAAATCTGTATATGCTAAAAGGCAGAGGCAGAAGCTATGAGCAAATCAGAGCAAGCCAAGCTCAATACCAGATGATTATTGAGTCCAGTAGACCCAGAAACTGAGCTGTAAAAGTTAATGCATTACAGATACGCAGCAACACACCACACCGTAGAGAACGGCGAATACGACGCTTAACCTATAATAACATCAGGAAGAATTTCTTAGATCGAATAAGAGTGTGATAACGTACTTTGTAGCAACAACCAGATAGATTATAGAGGAATTTCGCCCTCCAACGCTGGTGACGCCATGTTATGTCCTCTGTAACATAAACTTAGTACCTAAACTTCAGTACCCCTATATTATCTACATCCAGCCCCAGTAAATAGCTGGTGTCGCTAATCAATCGTGACTTACCACGACTACAGAGTGTCTCAAAAATATAAACCGAACGAACACCTTTTCCGTGCATGTAACTCTGGAATCACACGTCAGATTTTCATTTGGCTTTATTTTGTAGCCATGGCTTCAACTTTAGATGTGTCAAAATTTCAGCTATTTACAGTCGTAAATACTTTACTATTAAGATTGTTGTTATTTACTGTAGTCCACATATTTTCGGGAAATTGTTGACGGATTTTGAATCTCTAAGCTGCAAAATCTACGTTTTTCTTTAGTATGGAGAAAAATATAGGTCTTAATTTTTTAAGATAGCCATTTCCATGCGTTTGCTATGCTGGCACTGAGGCTAATGCATGAGATACTGTACACATTTCCTAGCATTTTAAGGAATTTTTTCATTGCGAGACTAATTTTTTTAGCCACGCGCAGCAGAAGCCCCCTAGTCGGCACTAACCAGTTGGAACACCCTCGAGTTTTGGACCACGGAAGAAGAAGGTGTTTGTGCAGCTTCCCTCTAGGTCTATGAAGCTGAAATTTTTATACGTCTTAGTTGAAGCCTTGGCTACAAAACAAAAAACCGCATGATAATCTTATAAGGTGTGGTTCCAGAGTTACATTCACGGAAAGGTGTTCGGTTTATTATGAGACGAGACACCCTGTATATCAATTACTGTAAAGGTCGGTGTATAGCCCTGAAGGGCAATACAAACAAGCTCAGCCAAATTGTGCGGGCTATACACGGGATCGGGCGAATACACGGTATCGGGCTATACACCGACCTTTACAGTACAGTACAGTAAAACAAAACGACAAACTGCTGCGCAGTGGTGTTTAAAAATACTAATCGGCTGGAAGAGTGAAAAAAAAAGTCATTGTTCCTACGCCTAAAAATAGTGGACGAACCGGTGCAAAAAAGTTCGCCGACAAATTCACTTTCGTATCGATATTTTGTCGCAGCTGTCGAGTATTCTCATCCACTCTCTCAGCAACACATTTTTTTCCGACTTATTTCACTCGTAAATCTACGCATATACAGGTAAATCTACCGTATTGTTCGTTTTTCTTTTTCCAACAATAGTTCATCCTGCTGCTAAAGTTGGCTTTCTCCCGTTGTAGAGAGCAAACTAGCAAAGCATAACTACAAAATTAGACCCATTAAAGCAAAAAGTTCCCTTAGAGCAGAAACTAGAAGCGCTTACTAGCTCATAAAGATGGCGCGGTGACATAAGTTGCCGAGTAATTCTGATATCAGTTAGATACAATGTTCACATTGTAGTATTTCACAACAGTAACAGTAACAGTGCCTCGAGCCCGTCACTACGTACTTTCATAAGCATCGGGCTATTCCGTCGTTCAATTTTTGTAGAGAAATTTGTCCTGTGCTGTACATAGCTGCAATATTAACAAAGAATGGGTGTGGAGGAAAAGAACAGGGAGCCTCATCAAGGCTAAGCTTCCCAGCTAGTCAGATTTTCCTTCTAGGTATTTTTTAAAAAAGTCCAATAATTCCAGGCTTTGCATGCATGCACGGTTCGTTTTCTCCTAACAGGAAAAGTAAAGGCCCAATCTCATTCGTAAATACGATTCTGCCTTTGGAGACAGCTAAGCCGGAATCAAGCCTGACTCTTTCACACAGCTATTTTAGCATGTATGCACTAATCACAAAGCCACAAGGCGAAGCCAATAGAGGAAACGGGTTCGGGTGATGTGCACGTCAACGCCTACCCCAAATTGTCAATAGACGAGGAAACCGAAAACGGGATGAAATTTCGCAGCCACGAGAAGCCCTAAATGCCATAAACGAATGTACAGACAAAACGCGTAGATTCACAGACACTCGGTGCGAAGTCTATTTCTTATCTACTAACAAATAGGGCTGATGTGTGTGTGTGTGTCTGTCTGTGTGTGATGCGATAAACTCGCTCAGTTTTGCAGCTACAACGTCGGCCAATGGCTCATTCGAAAGCTTATGACCCCAAGGCCCGCAAGAAGGCCTTCGATTTTTGATCTGATCAGCCGATAGCCAATAATCGATCGATAATCGATATTTCAGTACTAAAAGCGCGCAGATTCACTCATAACTCACTCAATTTTGCAGCTACATCATCCATCCAGGGCTCTTTCAAGCGCTTATGGCTCCGAGAACACCAGAAAGACCTGCGATTTTTGATCTGATCAGCCGATCACCAATAATCGATCAAAATCGATATTTTAGTACTAAATGCCGCAGAAACCAAACGACGCAGGTTTTCAAGCCAGCGTTTGCAAATGGTCACACCCGAAAGTGCACACAAGACTAAAACGCGAGATGCGCCACTGGGTTGCCAGATCTGCAAAAGGGTTGCCAGATTGCTAAATGCGCGGAAGGGGTTGCCAGATCTGCAAAAGGGTTGCCAGATTGCTAAATGCGCAAAAAAGGGTTGCCAGACCTGCGAAAAGTTGTCAGATCTATGCGGGAAAAAGGGTTGCCAGATCTGCCATAGGGTTGCCAACTCTGCGATGGGTTGCCAGATATACTACTTTTTGCCACCTGCCCAAAATGGTTGCCAGATGCGTAATACATGTTGACGGATCACGATCTACAACAGGGTTGCCACAAATTGCAAAAGGGTTGCCAGATTTTGCAAAGGGTTGCCAAGATCTGCAAAGGGAATTTATTCCGAAGCTGTAACGGGCCACTGGTGTTTGTAGTGCTTCTTCGCACGCCATGAGGAAGTACTAGCGCGACCTACTGACAGCTGAGCGCTCGCACATAAACTGCGTGCAGATCGCATAGAAGTACAGAATGTCTACGTGGCCCTAAAAACTAAAGGCGAAAAGCGAAGCAATAAAGTGAAACTAGAAAGATCGAACATTGTACCAAACAGTTGCTCGGTGTTGGCGGAATATTGATAAGTGACACTATGCATTGCGCACGCTTAGATGTGATGCCCAGCCCACTATGAAGTATACGTAACTGAACGAAGTAAACAACGCCAAA
>JASAMW010004953.1:0-29914 GCA_030247985.1 Epsilonema sp. ZAB3_2
GAGATGGCCCTCGGTCAAGCCGGTGGGTTACGTGTTCGCATCGCCATTGGGGGAAAAAGTTGGGCCGAAAACGAAGCCCTGCTGGCCGTCACACTGGCCCAAATTCCCGCCCAACTCTGTCACGTTCTGTCCCAAGTCCTTCTGTGATCGCGTGGCCCCGTCTTTACATCGGTCGCCTTTCCACAATGTTCCGGTTTCGCCATTGCTTCAGTGGGCGGTGCCAGTGTTCATCAGCGAGATCGCTCCGCCGAAAATTCGCGGCTCCTTGGGCACTCTCTCCCCCGTGGCCATGGCCATCGGAGCTCTGTTGGGCGGAGTCTTGGGGATGGAGGAGGTGCTGGGCAGTGAGAGCCGTTGGCCCTTTGCCTTCCTTGTGCCCCTCGTGTCTTCCTGCGCCATTTTTCCGCTGGTTCTCTGGCTGCCGGACACGCCCACCTTCCTGGCATCCAAGATGCGCCATGGCAGTTCACGCCGATCCCTGCAATTCTACCACGGAGATGACCAGAGTTTCGCATCGGTGAAGGCAGATAGCAAAGCGGCGGGAGCAGGGCAGCTGAAAACGCCGAAGAAAGGAAGAGACGGCGGCGTCCACACTGGCTTCAGTGCGCTGCTGCGTCTCTTCCGGAAGCGGTCCATGCGTACGCCTCTCTTTCTCACATTGGCCATCGCACTGTCTTACTGCTTCGTAGGTAAACAAAACAACCACACCTGCACTGCGCGCGTATACAAGTACTACATACTTACCTGGATGGCCTTCGATTTTACCTGGTAAGGCCATTTAGCTCTGGGTAAAAGTAAAGCTGGGTAAACGTTTTTCGCTCTGGGTAAAGTAAAGTAAAGTTACCCAGCCAAAAATCGGCCAGGTAACCCAGGTAAAGTTACCCAGAATTTTACTCTGACATCACTACTGTTTAGCGAAAGCTGTAACCTCTAAAATGCTTATAACTTCTGAACCAATGCTTAAATCTTAACCAAATTTTTTAAATAAAAACTTGAACACATACCAGACAAGCATGCAAAATTTCATTGGTGGGTCTTAACTACGAAGGTAAATATGAAGCCTCAAACATTGGGTGTCAAAATCGGCAGTGGCGTGAAAAGCGCTCGATTTTGAAGTCCATACGGAAGGAAATATGCTTTTCCGCTCCATTCAAGCATCCATTTGGACTTCTTCTGCATCCAATGCGAAAACATAAAGGGAACATTGCCGCCATCCCTATGAACATGCTCGGAAAAAGTCTTTTCCAGGGTTTTGAAGAAGGCTGCACACAAGTGCAGGAGAACGAAAACGGGCACATCGAAAAATAGGACCTGAAAAGGCGTCGCTTGTTTGTTCGTTAATAGTGCATGTGTGTACGCTAATGAAATTGTGCATGCTTGTCTGGTGAGAATCCGCGCCCGCTCGTGACGGGTCCCAGCAGTACCCCGTAAACAGCGATACAACAGCCTCAAACAATGAATTACTTTGGTCCTAAAAGCCAAAAAAACTGTTTGGGGCCAAATTTGCCCACCCAGTGTTGTTTTTAACCTAGGTGGCTGGGAGCCTGTTCCATTGTATGAGCAATGGGTCAAGCTCCTTCCTAACAGTAGGAGAGAAGATGTCTACAATGAGGCCGAGGCCTTCTTCAAGAAGTCCCCTCCCCTAAAAGTTGAACGAAGTTCGCCATTGCAATGTACAAGGACGTACCGTATCCTCGCGTCATACAGCTTGATGCAACAACAATGTAGGCCTACAGGGTGTCCCACGCTTGAGCGAAGCTTTTGATTTTCACACCTTGTACTGTACAGGGTGTTCATTATTTCGACTCCAAACGCAAATAGCTTATATCTTTTGACTATGCGAGAATTTTAAAAATTCATGTATGGCAAACTTGCTAGTTTTTGAAGACGAAGAAAATTGAATCAGGGAAATTTTAATTTAACCCCTAACAATAAGTATTGGCCATGTACGACTTTCAAATACACGGTAGGGGTTAAATTTAAATTTTCATGATCCAGTTTTGTTCGTCTTCAAAAACTGGTTACAGTAAGCGTAAGCATAACAGCATAACGATAACTGTAAGCATTACAGTATAACGCAATCTGATGTTTTCAACAAAAAATTTCAAGGTCACGGTAAAATCACAGTAACAGGACAGATACTTGCGCCATTAGTACTGGAATTTTTGTACAGTCCGATTTGAAAGACAAGTTTCCCGTCGCTAGTTCTGCCAATGGACAGTGCAATTCCGTCTTTCAGATGGCTGTGAATGCTGGCCATGTCTTCATATGGAACTTTTCGACAGTTGGCAACCTGCTCTTGCCAGAAATCACTGTAACAGCATCCCTCAAACTCCCACGAAAGTCGTGCACCCGAGTCAGTGTGGACTTCTTGAGAATACCCTGAGGTTGTCTATGCGCGCTGTATAAAAATCCGGGTCCGGTCCAAGCTGTACAATTTCGCAAAACTTGGGCTTCAGCTCAATGTAGTTTGAGCGTTTTCCGAATTTTTTTTCAAAAAGAGCATTTTAGAATTTGACATGCGCACAAAGCATACAAGAGATAGCCTACATACTACGTTACGTCTATCTGCCTTACTCAGCTTCTATCTGGAACCAAAGCGTTCCCTTGCGGTCCTCCGTGCATGGTCCCATCGTCAAAGCCTGCTCCATCAAAATCTTTTGAATTTCGCTGCAGCTTTTTGGTACAGCTGCAATCGTTTACTTTACACCAGCAGTTTTTCCCTCAAACATAGCGATATACATTGTTTGTGTGAAGAAGTTATTGACTCTTACTCAATGAAGTCGGAGTTGTAGTCGGAGTAGTTATTGGAATTGTGGTTGGTTTAAACTGAAGGCCTGCAACCAATTCAACAGTGTACTATACCACCTATACATCAATGCTTTCCGCTAACGAAATGCCAGTCGAGAAGGAAAGTTTGCCGAATGTGCCAGGGAATCGAACCCTGGACCTCTCGAGTTCCAGCCGAGCGCCTTAACCATTTGACTACACACTCGGATGACCTCAGTCACACAATTTCCCCTTTTGATCATGACAGCTTGCACAGACAGCCATGGCATCATGACAGCCAGGTTCCACTTCATAACACAACGTAATTAATTACATCTATTCTCTGAAGGGAAGCTGTAAGTAACTACAGTACATCTAGTACGTACCTACCTAGTACCAACATGTACGTGCGACTGTCATATCTTCTGCCACGATACCTTTCGCAGAGACGCAGTTTCTAATCAACAGGAAGCTCAACAATGGTAGTACGCTCGTGAACATTATGGCACTAAAAATGAAAGTGCATTTAGGCCTATACGAAGACACCGTAAGAAAGCGAAATACTGTAAAACCGACCAGCTAGGTAGTTATGCCTCCAAGAAAGAGCATCCGACCGCTTGTATAACGTTTGCGAGCCAGATTACTGTTACTACATATGTACGTAAGGCAGTTCGTACGCCCTTCGTACTGAGTAACAGGACAATTAAGAGACGTTTTCTGTAAGGATTGAGAGTAGCCTGTAGTATAGGCGGAAAGGGGGTACTTTTTGTGAATTGAGATAATATGCTTATCGGATTCCCCATCAAAAACTGCATATGTTGATGAAGTTTTAGGAAAAAATTTGTTCAGGCATTATCGAGATATTCATGGGTAAAGGTGGGCAGGTCGCATTTTTGCCGTTTTTCAACGTTTTTAGCCATATTTCAGCAACCGAAGGGCTTAGAGGGCTACAATTTGGTAAACACATACATCCCCTAGGGACCCAAGTCTGGACCAATTTTGAGCCCAATCGGCCACCTGTGTGGCGAGATATAGCGTCACAAAGTGCATTTCTGTATATTTTGCACCTGTTGCAAATTTAGTTTTTTGAATACCATGGCGTGAATACATGCCCTGCACGGGGTAAAATTTTGACAGCAAGTAGAGAAGGGTTAGGCCTAAAAACTTTAGTACTACCGCAAAAAATCTCTATAATTGGAATTGGGACTACAGTCCTCTCGAATAGTGAAAAATACAGCAAAAATTTTCCCGCCTTTTTTATTTTTCAAGATAAATGAGCAATACCACTGAAATTTTTGCCTCGTAAGTAGCCTATCTTATGTAGAATTTGATGTAGATTTCAAAAATAAAATTGTTTTTCCCAAAAAATTTAACCCTTACCCTAAATTCACAAAAATATACTACTTTTGCAAAATTATATGCTAGGGGTTAAATTTTTAGGGAAAATCAATTTTATTTTTGAAATCTACATCAAAAATTCTACATAAGATAGGCTACTTACGAGGCAAAAATTTCAGTGGTATTGCTCATTTATCTTGAAAAATAAAAAAGGCGGGAAAATTTTTGCTGTATTTTTCACTATTCGAGAGGATTGTAGTCCCAATTCCAATTATAGAGATTTTTTGCGGTAGTACTAAAGTTTTTAGGCCTAACCCTTCTCTACTTGCTGTCAAAATTTTACCCCGTGCAGGGCATGTATTCGCGCCGTGGTATTCAAAAAACTAAATTTGCAACAGGTGCAAAATATACAGAAATGCACTTTGTGAGGCTATATCTCGCCAAACAGGTGGCCGATTGGGCTCAAAGTTGGTCCAGACTTGGGTCCCTATGGGATCTTTTCGCACGCCAGATTGTAGCCCTCTAAGCCCTGCGGTTGCTGAAATATGGCTAAAAACGTTGAAAAACGGCAAAAATGCGACCTGCCCACCTTTACCCATGAATATCTCGATGATGACTGAACAAATTTTTTCCTAAAACTTCATCTACATATGCAGTTTTTGATGGGGAATCCGATAGGCATATTATCTCGATTTACAAAAAGTACCCCCCCTTCCACGTACTATGCAACCGCTACAGAAAACCTTTCTTAATGTGGACATTTCCGTGCCCTAAAGCTAACCAGTCCGCCGGCTAATTATTTCCGGAAGCTTTGAACCGAACCGCTTATCATATTGCTGCAAAATGCATGCAACAACGTGGCAAATAAGATGAATTGTCATGAAGCACAATGCATAAGGCCTTGCCTAAGTTGCAATAATGTCGCGAGTGGGCAGGGCGGGCAGATACCGTATTCTCCGGTTCATAGCCCCATATTGACTGACAGTCAGAGCACCAATTTGTCCAAGCATTATAAAAATTGAGAGGTCCCATATGGGGTTATATGCATAGGGGGGGGGGGGGGGGGGGGTTATGCATGGGACATTTTTTATGTTTTTTTGAGGTGCGCAGAGGCATATTTTTTAGTTCAAAACCCCGTTTTTTAGGGCATAATTGAGGTCAAAACGGGGGTATTCTAGTACAATACACCCCCAAGCAGGCTTATAGGCAGCTTAGCTTGGTGTGGGAGTGGCTATGGGTACCATATGACCAGCTTACATAGGTAGGTTCAGGTGCTGTACAGTACATTATGGGGGCGTATGCATAGAGGGGGGGTTATGCATTGGGCATTTTTTATGTTTTGCCAATATGGGGGTATGCATTGGGGGGGGGGGTTATGCACCGGTAAATACGGTAAGTGCAACTAGCTGCAACATTAGACTTGGCTGCAACAACATTTTGAATTGCAACTCTTGGAACGGGAAGTTTCCGGTAGCCGCAAGACGATTGACATCTAGAAGACGGAAGTACAGATACAGACCGACATGAATCGCTTCAATAACGCTTATTATGGTGGAAAACATCAATAGGTCCCCTTAAAGGGCAGATGATCAACAGGAAGCTCAACAATGGTAGTACGCTCGTGAACATTATGGCACTAAAAATGAAAGTGCATTTAGGCCTATACGAAGACACCGTAAGAAAGCGAAATACTGTAAAACCGACCAGCTAGGTAGTTATGCCTCCAAGAAAGAGCATCCGACCGCTTGCATAACGTTTGCGAGCCAGATTACTGTTACTACATATGTACGTAAGGCAGTTCGTACGCCCTTCGTACTGAGTAACAGGACAATTAATGTGGACATTTCCGTGCCCTAAAGCTAACCAGTCCGCTGGCTAATTATTTCCGGAAGCTTTGAACCGAACCGCTTATCATATTGCTGCAAAATGCATGCAACAACGTGGCAAATAAGATGAATTGTCATGAAGCACAATGCATAAGGCCTTGCCTAAGTTGCAATAATGTCGCGAGTGGGCAGGGCGGGCAGATACCGTATTCTCCGGTTCATAGGATTGTGTGTCGCTTGGCCCAAAAGTGTTACTGGGCCCAAGGTACGGCAGTAGGCCCAAGTTTATACGATGACAGGCCCAAGACTGGTTTGCGTCGGTAGCCCCAAATATGTGAGTCGTTGGGCCCAAGCAAAAAAACCTGTCACAAAGTGCGACACTCGGCCCAAGGTGTTGCTGGGACCAGGGATCGTCACTCGGCCCTAGTGTTTGAGTCCTTAGGCCCAATAGCTACCGTAATCGACTTTATTATGGCGGCACATTTCAAATGTACATGCGGATATGTGATGCAATGCATGGTACGTGTGTGTGAGGGTGAACGCGCTGGAAGGACAGACAAGGCAATATCCTGTTGTAGCCAGTTTGTGAAGTAAAACAGGAAGGGATATAGCATAGATTCCGGAAACAAACTACTACGTCATCAGAGCTCAAAATGATAGTTAGTCCATCCTCAATCCATGCCATGAAGACGAGCAAATAGTGCCAACAGGTTTTAGGGTAACGTAAGGCTTTAACTGAGATCTGTACAAAATTTTAGCTTCGTACGCCCAGTGGAAGGTGCTCAAACACCTTCTTTCTCCGGCGGTCAAAAACGAGGGTTTTTCTAACTGGTAGTGCCGATTTAGTGGTCTATTGTGCATGGGTCCAAGACTAATTAGTCTCGTAATGAAAAAGAAGTCCCAAAATGCTAGGAAATGTGAATCTCACGCAGTAACCACAATTCCACCATAGCAAACGCATGTTGATCTTGCAACGGGTACATCTTGAAAAATTAAGGCCGAATTTTTCTCCATACTGAAGAAAAACGTCGATTTTGAACTTAGAGATTCAAACCGTCGTAATTTCCGAAGTATGTGGACCAAATAGCTGAAATTTTGTACAGATCTCAGTTGAAGCCTTGACTACAAAATAAAAAAAACCGCATGAAAATCTCAAGTGTCGTTCCAGAGTTTCGGCTGTAGGTGAAACCCACCTAATCTCCTCCGAACCTTTAAGAGACGTTTTCTGTCAGGATTGAGAGTAGCCTGTAGTATAGGCGGAAGGGGGGTACTTTTTGTGAATCGAGATAATATGCCTATCGGATTCCCCATCAAAAACTGCATATGTTGATGAAGTTTTAGGAAAAAATTTGTTCAGGCATCATCGAGATATTGATGGGTAAAGGTGGGCAGGTCGCATTTTTACCGTTTTTCAACCTTTTTAGCCTTATTTCAGCAACCGCAGGGCTTAGAGGGCTACAATTTGGTACACCCATACATCCCATAGGGACCCAAGCCTGGACCAATTTTGAGCCCAATCGGCCACCTGTGTGGCGAGATATAGCGTCACAAAGTGCATTTCTGTATATTTTGCACCTGTTGCAAATTTAGTTTTTTGAATACCACGGCGTGAATACATGCCCTGCACGGGGTAAAATTTTGACATAAAAACTTTAGTACTACCGCAAAAAATCTCTATAATGAGAATTAGGACTACAGTCCTCTCGAATGGTGAAAAATGCAGCAAAAATTTTCCCGCCTTTTTTATTTTTCAAGATAAATGAGCAATACCACTGAAACATTTTCCTCGTAAGTAGCCTATCTTATGTAGAATTTGATGTAGATTTCAAAAATAAAATTGTTTTTCCAAAAAAATTTAACCCCTAGCATATAATTTTGCAAAAGTAGTATATTTTTGTGAATTTTGGGTAAGGGTTAAATTTTTTGGGAAAGGCAATTTTATTTTTGAAATCTACATAAAATTCTAAATAAGATAGGCTACTTACGAGGAAAATGTTTCAGTAGTAGACAACAGACAGGCCAATTTACTCGGACCGAGCTCGTCAGTCTTGTGTGTTGAAGCATAGGAGCCGACGTATACCGTCCGACTTCAGCTCGCACCTCATTAGCAGTCTGACCGCGTAGAGTACTTTTGCCCGCACCCACAACTTCTCGTCTGACAGCGACGAGCTCACACCTTCCTTTCCTCGCACCTTGCACACACCTTGCTCGCTACGTGAAAGAATGTGGCCTGTGTGACGCGACGAGTTCTTTTGGTCTGTGCGCGGTGTGGGCAAGCGACGAACAAATTTGTAGGCGTGCTTTGTACGCAAGCAGGGAGGAGAGCGAAGGAAGTGAAGAGAACGCAAGCGTGCGTGTGTCTGCCACCGACGACTGGCATGTTTTGTGCACAAGCAGCGGGAAAGAGCGAAAGACCGACGGGAAGGGTGAGAGAAACAAAAGCGCTGTGTGACGCGACGAGTGGCCATGTTTTGTTCTGTTCACAAGCGAAGAGGAAAAGCGAAGAGAACAAATTTTGCTCGTTAGTTGTAAAAGTGGCCGTCTGCCGCTGTGAGGAAGGGAAAATGTAGGCGGTGCGAGGACAAAGCCTTCGTCTGACAGGCAGGGAAGAGAAAGGTGCGGGAATAATTGAGAAGGGTGCTAGAATAATTTTGTTCGTTGGGTGGCACAAAAGCGCGTGTGACGGGCAGAGTATGGGGGAATCCGACGCTTATTCTAGGTGCGTATACGTTACGTGCTAGGTGCGAGTGAGCTAAAAATCCTGTCTGCTGTCGACTAGTGGTATTGCTCATTTATCTTGTAAAATAAAAAAGGCGGGAAAATTTTTGCTGCATTTTTCACCATTCGAGAGGACTGTTGTCCCAATTCTCATTATAGAGATTTTTTGCGGTAGTACTAAAGTTTTTAGGCCTAACCCTTCTCTACTTTCTGTCAAAATTTTACCCCGTGCAGGGCATGTATTCACGCCGTGGTATTCAAAAAACTAAATTTGCAACAGGTGCAAAATATACAGAAATGCACTTTGTGACGCTATATCTCGCCACACAGGTGGCCGATTGGGCTCAAAATTGGTCCAGACTTGGGTCCCTATGGGATGTATGTGTGTACCAAATTGTAGCCCTCTAAGCCCTACGGTTGCTGAAATATGGCTAAAAACGTTGAAAAACGGCAAAAATGCGACCTGCCCACCTTTACCCTTGAATATCTCGATGTTGCCTGAACAAATTTTTTCCTAAAACTTCATCAACATATGCAGTTTTTGATGGGGAATCCGATAGGCATATTATCTCGATTTACAAAAAGTACCCCCCTTCCACGTACTATGCAACCGCTACAGAAAACGT
Organism: Epsilonema sp. ZAB3_2; assembly: GCA_030247985.1. NCBI lineage: Eukaryota > Metazoa > Nematoda > Chromadorea > Desmodorida > Epsilonematidae > Epsilonema > Epsilonema sp. ZAB3_2. The sequence goes on from JASAMW010004953.1 coordinate 9,278, forward strand.
TTCTTAACAACGCCCGTTATGGTGGGCCAGTCCAGTGCCACAAGGCACGACCAACAATGGCCCGAACCAGGGAAGGGCCTGGCACGAAGCCGAACAGCCATCAGCGACCACTGGTCGGGGTGTGCTGACCCGAAGGAAAGCACTGGTGCCTTTAGAAGCCAGCGAGCGGGCGCACCATACTGCCGCTAGGGTTGCCAGTCGCTTTAATCCCACCTGGCGAGAGTGGGAACTCATGACGCAGAGGACGGCAGATCGGACGCAGCCCGTCTTACCGCCTGCGCCACGAGCGCGACGCTAGTGGTTTCTTGAATTTCATATCCCGCTAGCGGGAACTAAAATTTCATTTCCCGGTAGCGAGTAGCGGTAGCGGTACCTTTAAGATCCCGCTACGACATATACGTAGGGGTGTGTCACTCCCACCTTCCCTTATATATGAAAAACGTCCTTCGTTTGGGGTACGCATTTTATCGGGCGTTGATGTGGTGCTTGTGCTTTGCGGTAATTCGTTTTTGCCCTAAAACCAATTGAAATATTGCCGGATATAATTTTGCCCAATAAAAATTTTTGGCACATTTCTTCACAACGCCGGGGTACTCACCTAAGCAAGCCAATTGGCTTGTCCAAACTTGACAAACGAAAGACGTTTTTCATATATAAGGGAAGGTGGGAGTGTGTTGTGATCTAAATTAAATCTAATCTAAATTATAGATGCAATGGATTTCGTAAGTGTACTGTAGTATTTTCCTACCCTATCTGGCGTGTTTTGACGTCGCAATGCAGGTACAGTACTTTTCTTTTTTCATCAATGTATACCCATATTCTATGACGGATGGGTTAAAAATGGTCAAGCAATATCAATCAGCAAAACTACTTTAACCAACCAAGGCACATGAACTCTACTTCAGACCCATATTGTATTTGATCATGATCATTTGTTGCAGTTTTTCAGATGATACATTTCCCTTTGAGCCCCTTACTGCCATGGAGCACATAGAGAACACACGCTCAGATGAAGCTGAGGTGGCTGGACATGCCAAAATGTCCAATGCCACCTTGAACTGATTTGCTAGCTATGTATTGTGTTGTGTTGCTTCGTTTCGTTTCGTTTTCGTTGTTTGCGTTGCTGTTTTACTTTGCGGTAAGCAAGCATCATCAACTCTAATTTCAACTCTATTGTCAGTCAACTCTAATTTCAACTCTAATTCCCTCCGCTCAGAATTAAAGTATTGAGTTAAAGTTGAAGCCTCATCAACTCTAATTATTTGAGTTAAAGTTGGAATAAAAGTTGGGAAAAATCCCCAACTCTTATTAATTTGAGTTAGAGTTAGAGTTCAACTCTTAATATACTAATACATACGTTACGTACAATGTTTGTTATTTCCCCTACGTATATCCACAGGCAAGAAGTCTTGATGATCATTTGATTACTACTATAGTACAAATTATATTTCCGGGACCCATGCATTATTTATCTCAGGATCTAGCCAACGTAGCTCAAAGCGGTTAAAAATCTCTCGATAACTTTAGCTCGCCTGGAAAATAAAAAAAACCGCATGCGTCTACGTGCTCTCTGTGTCGAGAAATCGCCAAATTCCTTAAGTACTAAAAATGTACTAAAAAGGTACACTTTTTTCGATTATTCAGCATAAATGAACAAGCCGCAAAAAATTTTTCATTAAAAGTAGCCTATCCTATGTAAAATTTGGGGTAGATTTCAAAAACAGTATCGGTGTTTTAAAAAAATGTAACCCCTAGTATATAATTATGCAAAATTTGTATATTTGTGACAATTTTTGGGTAGGGGTTAAATTTTTTTGGATCAACGATACTATTTTTGAAATCTGCATCAAATTCTACATAGGATAGGCTACTTTTAATGAAAAAGTATTTGCGGCTTGTTCAGTTATGTTGAATAATCGAAAAAAAGTGTACATTTTTAGTACTTAAGGAATTTGGCGATTTCTCGACACAGAGGGCACGTAGACGCATGCGGTTTTTTTTATTTTCCAGGCGAGCTAAAGTTATCGAGAGATTTTTAACCGCTTTGAGCTACGTTGGCTAGATCCTGAGATAAATAATGCATGGGTCCCGGAAATATAATTTGTACTATAGTTTGAAGATGTCAAGAATAATGCTACTGTAGAAGTCGGTTTATTGCTTTTGCCAGGTATCGCTGTTGTTGCCGCTTATTCCACTGCCATTCTGACTGCAGCCGGCATTTCCTGGCGAACCTCTGAAATCTGTACGGTTGCATTGAAGCTGCTCAGTTTGGTCAACTACGTGGCGTGTCTCTTCCTCGTGGACAGGGTTGGTCGTCGCCCCTTGCTACTCTGGAGTCTGGGTGGCAGCGGCGTCTGTTGGTCGCTTCTGGTGGTGCTGCACTGGTTCCTGCGCTCTGGCAGCACGCCGGCTGCAGTCGGCACCACCCTACTCATTTTTGGCTCCCAGTTCTTCATGAACATCGGCATTCGCCCTCTCTTCTACGTTCTGGTGCCGGAACTCTTCCCCTTTGAATACCGCACGGCAGGAAAATCGCTGTCTGCTCTGTTCGGCACCGTCCTGCTCATTCCGATTCTGTTCGGCTTCTGGCCGCTTCTTAATCTGATGAAGAATTACGTCTACTTGCTGTTGGCGGTTCCACTGTGGCTCTGCTTCCTCTACCTCTACAAAGTGTGTCCGGAGACCAAGGGTCGCTTGCCGGCGGAAATCTTCAAAGACTTGAAGGTCTCACGAAAACTGCGCGATCATCAGCACCAAGTACAAGTTGCTCTGGAAGGCAGCAAGACTGATGCAGCAAAGAAGGAGGAAGCAGAAGAAAGTGGGGAGAAAAACGACGGACCGACTGCTCAAAATGGAACGGCGGTGAACCGAAGCGATAGTGAGACGGCGAAGCAATTTGTGGTGCCACTGATTCTGGTTGGCGAATCGGCAGAGGCAGTGGATTTATTGCTCCCACCAAACGAAAACCCATCGCTGAGGGAAAGCAGATCACGCTCCTTTATACTCGCTTGAGAAGCCTTCCGTATCGCTGCAGTCAATCGCAGGCTTGTACTGCACGTGTACATGCAATGCATACACATTACGTATATATGTACGTATGTACATACATACAATATTATTGTACATCACATTACGTACACGAATGTAAATCACCATACCATACATACATGTTTGCCGTCTGACACCCAAACATTGCGGTCGTGCTGCTGCACTGGCGAGCACTCTGCGGGAAACGCTGTGTTGTGTCATGAAGTATGTATGGTCCACTATCACTCTTTCTCTTCTCTACCATACATAGTTTCGATATAGCGGGGAAGACATGCTGACATCTAATTATTTGTGTCTACCTGAGTATGTACCTACCTAGTACCTATGTATGTACAATACGTACAGAACAGATTCCGCTAGTACAGTACATTTTAATGTAAAAATGATTAAAATCTTATCCAGTGATAAGTTCAAAAAGTAATTTCTAATCCGAAGCCTGACGTATTACCATTTGCGTGACTCCAACCAATACCGTATTTTTGGGTGTATATCCCCCCCTGAGTATATCCCCCCCAGTGTATAACCCCCATTGGCAAAACATAAATTTTGTCCTATGTATATCCCCCCCTGGTGTATAACCCCCCATGTACAGGAAGGTACCTAACCTGCCTATGTAAGCTGGTCATAAGCTAGCTATGGCTACTCCTACACCATGTTACCATGCCTATTAGCTTAGCTAGCATGTCTTATACTAGAATAACCCTGTTTTGACCGCGATTATGCCCTAAAACACGTACTTTTGACCTCAAAAACATGCCTCTACACACCTCTCGAAAACATAAATTTTGTCCCATGTATATCCCCCCCCAGTGTATATCCCCCCCCCCCCCCGTGTATAACCCCCCATCAGACCTCTCGATTTTTGTATAGCCCCATGGGGCTATACACCCAAAAATACGGTACAATAAATAGGACAACAACCAAGCCTGCCGCGTACACTGTGCGGCTGGCTAAATAAAGCTACGTACGTAATACATATTACGGTAGCAAGCAGTGGAACACACTTATTGTCTTCGTATTACTCGGAGCCTGGACTTGGTTTTCCGCCGGTTGGTGAAGCGGAAGACGCTGTCTCCCAGCCAGAGTCAATGCCGACTTTCAGCTGATCGCAGATGTTGCGCAGACGCGTCATTTCTTCGCCTAGCCGCTGCTTCTCAGCCTTCAGACGCTGCACTTGTTCCAGCAACATCCACACTTTCTCGTCTCCGCTCAAGCCCGTCATATCTACGTATTGTACGTACATACGCAATATAAACACGAGGTACAGACTACAGTACAGACAGGCTATCGTATCGATCGTGACGGCAAACAACAACTTGAGGAAATTCGTACATCCTACTTCGGTGAAGTGAAAACACATTGAAAAAGGTCGGGCGCTGTCTATGCGCCGCGTGCAAAGTACGGCGCGAGCGCGTAGACAGTTGCGAAATGGGTTTTGAGGGAACACTGATATCATTCTGAACTACCGGCAACAAAAAATAATAGGTAGGTACAGGAATATATAACATTATAGAGGGGGATGTTATATATTCCTGGTAGGTATATAATGTTTTTCGGTGGTGACTATAGTCTGGCCAATAGCAGTTGGCACTTGGACTCAAGGCGCGTTGCGTAAAATAGATTTACAAATGCGGATTTCTGTCCACGCTTCGTGTACTCCTATTTCGCAGAAGTACATGCAAACTACGCAACTCGCCTTGAGTCCAGGTGCCAACTGCTATTGACCAGACTATAGACCAGACCATCTTATGTACTGTACCTATGTGGCCCGCAAAATAGACACACAGTTGCTCTCTTCTTACCGTGTTTCGAACTGTTGTCTGACAATGCGCTTGCCCTTCCAGAGTCATTTGACATGTCTTCGTCTGAAACAAACAAACTGGCATAAAAGATAAAAAGCAACCGTGGTACTTACATACTCCGCCCAAAATCGTTCAATTCGTATTTCGTAGGCGAACTAAGTTCTTTGTACAGTAGTTAGTTCATTACGTATGAAAAGCGGTCTCACATTCGTTCAATTCTCTCTTGCAGTGATGCATTTCGGCGCGAAGTTTGCTCATCTCTTCCTTTAGGGCTCCAACTTCGCTGGTCGCTTCCTTGCGAGTGGAAGACAGAAGCTCCAGCGCTTTTTCTTGCGACTTTTGCAGCTTCTCCAGAGTGTCAATGGTGCGTTGGCCTTTTGCCAGCTCCTTCGACTTCTCTTTCAGCTCCTGGTGAAATTCCGAGCTCAGTCTTTCCGCAGTATGCAGCTTATGTGCCATTGACAACTGCTCTTCTGATGCGGTGGCTAGTCGTTGTATCAAGCGTCGCCTACATACCATAAACACGTATACTGCACTGTATATGTAGCGCTTTTGTTTGGCGTGAATTTGAATTGGTGTCGTGTCAGTGAGATAACGGACTTTTCGTCGGAGAACGCCGTCTCTTTGTCCATGATCTCCTCTTCGCATTTCGTTCGCCACAGAAGCACATCCGAATGGGCGTTGGCCAACTGACGTCCGAATTCGTCGCACTTTGCCTCCTGTTCGATCAGCCGGTGATTCAAGCGTTCGATCTCATCCAGCAAAGAGCGCACCTGCTTTCTCAAGCTCTCCTTCTCCTGCTCACAAAAAAGACGGAAAATACAGCAGCAGCAATAGCTGCTCGGTGTTATGATAAATATGCTGCTAAAAACTTGCTGTCCGCTTGAATCAAACTGCTGAAACTTTTTTTGCATTGTAATAATGCGGTACTACAACACGGGGAAAACCCGGCCATGGGGTAAAGCCGGCCACCAAGTTCCTTTGAACTTGCTGTTTCAGCAAACGATGAACCAAACAGCTCACTCGAAAAGAGGAGAGTTCGAGGAATCGAAATGCTATATCATTTGTCGCAATCGGTCCATTGGTTGCTGAGATACAGTATGCAGCCTGAAACTTAGCTGGCCGGATTTTCCCATGGCCGGGTTTACCCCATAGTACCCTACTAAATAATAGGCTACGTACCGTAGTCTCCTCTTCTAAGCTGTCCATTGCGGCATCCAATTCCCGCTGTTTCATATGCTTCTCCATCTCAAGCTGCTTCACCTTTGCTTCCAACTCCTCTATCCTTCGAGCTATCAAGAAAAAGGATCCCCTACATTTATGCTCCTCCATCCAAAATATCACATCACATCACACCACCTTGTATGTACCTACCCAAGGCGTCACTGGAGTCGCCGATTCGACTGACCGCACCGGCATAGCTGCGCGACATTTGATCCCCTTGAAATCTGGCAACTTGCAGATGCAACGCCGACTCCAGCACAGGCGTTCTGGCAGGACTGTTCGTGCTGCGCGGAGTTCTGCATGGACTGGCGTGCGTGCTGTGACTGTGACGTCGAGCACTCCGCTTCAATAGGTCCAAGTGCTCGTGACTGCTTTTCATGTCCTGATCGTCGATCTGCGCTTTCAGCTGCTGGTTTTCACACTCCAACCTGTTCACGCTCACGTTATCTCACGCACCCACACGTGACAAAAACGCAACGAAGACGTTATTGAGTTGACACTGGAGAAAAGTCAAAAGCAATGAAGGCCAGGAAGTATAGTATACTTGAGCGTTCTCATGTGCAACGCTTCGATTTGATTTTGAAAGTTTTCGGCGGCAGTCGCATGTCTGTTCCTCATCTCCTCCAGTGCTTTGTCTTTTAGCTGCGAATCAGTTTGCAGCTTCTCCTTCAGTTTCTCCAGTTCATGATCTCTGGATTTGCATTCTGCCAACTGCAACAAGTCACCAATCGTCAAATGTAGGTACAGTGTACGTACACACACTACATTAGGTTAGTATACAGAGTGTCTCAAAATAAACCGAACACTTTCCCGTGCATGTAACTCTGGAACCAGACGTTGGATTTTCATGCGGTTTTTCGTATTTAGTAGCCAAGGCTTCAACTTAGATGTGTACAAAATTTCAGCTGTGTGGTCCACATACAGTACTTCGGAAATTACGACGGGTTAAATCTCGAAGCTCAAAATCGACTTTTTTCTTTACTATGGGGAAAATAGCGGTCTTATGGCGCGTTCACCAGACGTCCGTACGGACGTACGTCCGTCGCATCTACATACATGAATCGTGTACTCCTAAATACGTCGGACGATCTAGGACTACATGCTTCATGTATGTAGATACGTCGGACGTACGTCCGTACGGACGTCTGGTGAACGCGCCATTAGAGTTTCAAGATACCGTGTTTCATGCGCTTGCTATGCTGGCACTGGGGATAATGCATGAGATACACATTTCCTAGCATTTTGGGACATCTTTCTTCATTACGAAACTAATTTTATTTTGGACCATGCAAAGAATTACCCCTAAATCGGCACTACCAGCTCGAAAAACCCTCGTTTTTGACCGCCGGAGAAAGAAGGTGTTTGAGCAGCTTCCACTGGGCCTAGGAAGCTAAAATTTTGTACACATATAAGTTGAAGCCTTGGCTACAGAATACAAAAAAACCGCATGAAAATCTAACGCGTGGTTCCTGAGTTACTCGCGCGGAAAAGTGTTCGGTTTATTATGAGACACCCTGTATGTGCATTAAGTGCACGCCGTGTGGTATACATACGTACAGTACACGTACACGTAAATTAGCATTAGGTAGGTACAAGTAGATTTCGGAACATGCATGCCAGCATATTGTGTAAACATATGTACTGTATTGGATTCACATCACTCACTAGTGCATCATAAAGTTGTTGCAGCTTTCCCCGCTTGTTCATCAGATCCACGACATCGTCTTGAAGCGCAAATTTCGCCTGCTCCGCTTTCTTCTTGGCTGCTTTCTCGTGAAATAGCGCCATCTCCAGCTCATCCACTCTGCCCTACACAAAACAAAGCAGTTGACGACGAGAAAACGGACCGAATGAAGGTTCAAGTACGAAGCACAAAACAACAACAAATCCATTTCGAAAAGTGGCAAAATTGAAATCGGCACCTGCAGTATCATCGATTCATCCTGCAAGCTTCGAATTCTCTCCGTCTGATCCTCAAGTCGACGAAGCAGATGAGCTTCCCTGTCGCTTTTCCTACAAAAGTTAGCAGGCGCCGCGGGTGGGTACCGTATTTACTGGTGCATAGCCCCCTATGTACTGCAGAGTACCTGAACCTACCTACATAAGCTGGTCATAAGCTACCCTTAGCCACTCCCACACCAAGCTAAGATGCCTATAAGCCTGCTTGGGGCTGTATTGTACTAGAATAACCATGTTTTGACCTCAATTATGCCCTAAAACATGTGCTTTTGACCTAAAAAAAGACCTCTGTCGCTTTTGACCTCTGTCGCTCTGTGCACCTCTCAAAAACATAAAAAATGTCCCATGCATAGCCCCCATGCATAGCCCCATACAGGGCACTCTTAATAATGGTGCACATGACCATTTTCGTCATATTGCATGCTGCAGGCAGGACATGTTTGATACATACGTACGTGGCCAGTTCGCTGTCCAGATATTTCTTTTCCTGCTGCATGGCTGCCAGCTGGGTTTGCAGCTCTTTGAGCTGGGAGTTGGCCTGCTTCTGGATGCTCTCAATCTCCTCCCTGTATCGTCGCTCTCTGCCCAGATTATGCCGCAACTCTGACATCTTCAGCTCCATACTGGCATTGGAGGACCGCAAATTCTCCAGATTACACTGATCAGCTTGCAGCAATGAGCGAAGCGCCTGCCAAAGTATGTACATAACTCCTTCTCTCTTTCAAGGGACCAAAATGAGATACCGTATTATTGGGTGTATAGCCCCATGGGGCTATACAAAAATCGAGAGGTCTGATGGGGGGTTATACACTGGGGGGGATATACAATGGGGGGGGGGATATACACTGGGCAAAATTTATGTTTTTGAGAGGTGTGTAGAGGCATGTTTTTGAGGTCAAAAGTATGTGTTTTAGGGCATAATCGCGGTCAAAACAGGGTTATTCACAAGACATGCTCAGCTAAGCTTATAGGCATAGTAGCTTGGTGTAGGAGTGGCTATAGCTAGCTTATGACCAGCTTACATAGGTAGGCTAGGTACCTTCCAGTACATGGGGGTTATACACCAGGGGGGATATACACTGGGCAAAATTTATGTTTTGCCAATGGGGGGTTATACACTGGGGGGATATACAATGGGGGATATACACCCAAAAATACGGTAGTGCGATCGCATGGTCGCCCAGGTCGCATTTTGGTCGCGGTCACCATCGAAATAAAGAAGAGGTTAAACAGATACCGCACCAAAGGGGTCATTGTTGTCAACAAGTCGCTCAACTGTTGTCGGTTTGTTGAGGACGAATATAGGTATGGGCGTCGGTTTGTTGCCATTTTGTACGCTTTCACTTCACACCATACCTCAATATCGACGTGCTGCTTGGAAATATTTTCATGAAGTTTCTCCATCAGATGGTCACGAGTATCCATTTCGCGTTGGAGCGAGCAAATTTCTTGAGTTTGCGTTGCTTTCACATCCATGATCTACATACAGCATGGAACGTACGCACAAAATAGTAAAGCAGGTATGCTACGCATGCGATCGTCATACACAGCACCACAAACAGACCTCTGCAAGTGTCTTCTCCAAACGGCGCGCTCCTTGCTTGAGATTCAGCACATCGCTCTGGCTGAGTTTCAATTGCTACGATCAACATTTGTATATTCCACATGTGCACCGCACAAAACAATAACCTGTTAGCTACATTGAGGGAGTAAGAATGGACGAGTATGTCTCCTCAATACTGCGACACAAGTTCATTACTGTTGTTAGCTCAGTGGAGATGGTTATAGATGCATATCAAGAAAAAATTGTCAGATCTGTACAGGTACAGTCTGCTGGTCGTACTCCTTCATTTTAATGTTAAGAATTTGGTTGGATTCCTTCAATTGGTTCAAGAATTTTAATTTTTTAAATTAAAAATTAAAATTCTTGAACCATTTGGCTCACATTTCGCAGGTGATTTCTCTCCCTGGTCACTTCCTCCAGCTGTTTCTTCAGTTTCTCCAGCGGTGCCTTCATCAACGGTTGAATCTAAAATACAAAATATGCAACAGCCTACATTACATAATCTCTTGTCACGTGCAAGTGCAAATTGATTTTATAAGTACTGCACTGACATTGCAGGAGTACACAACACAACACACCTTGACCAACAGTTTCATCCAAGACCAATGGCTCCTCAGCGTCCATGACCTCACATTCCTCTGGAGACATTGCATTGCTTCACTGAAAAATATGGCGACGGCCAATGCCAATCTTTTGCCATCCATAGTCAGACATACCTATACTGCGTGCGTAGTACCAAAAAAATAATTCTGCTTGGGAATAGAGGAATAATGGAGGTCTTTCCTAAATCCTAATTAAATAAAGGATTCGTAAAAACCCAATAAAAAGGTGAAACCCATATGAAAGGGCATTTGAAAAGCCTATATAAAGGGACGAAAACGGGCTAATGCCTCTTCGTTTCTGTTCACTAGGTCGCCGATTCTTCCCAATACAGGAGTTATATATTTTTGGTAGTACGTACAGTATGTACGTCTACCTACATTCACGGTGCAGACCTATGTTCAGTATACTACGTACATCTTTCTCTTGAGTTCCGTGCAATGCATCTGGATGAGGTGCCACCTGATGAAACTCTGCAGTCCAGTCATAACCCTGGAGATTCGCTCGCTGCGCATCGTTTCCAGTGTTCCAAAGACGCCAGTGCGACAGAAAATCTAGGCACATTGGTACAGTACGCGTGTTCTGTCATCAAAAAGTAATAAGACCAGCCACCGTGATTGCACGACTGTTTTCTACAAAGTAAATTCTTGGTGTGTAAGTAGACGGCTTCGCTAAGAGATATGAACTATTCCACCATATCTTGCGTTACCGTAGACGCTTCGGCTCCCATGCAGGGTACCAATAATTCTCTCGGTAACACCCCTCCTCTTCCTTCCTATTCCCTCCGTACCCAAAGTACGTACCTTTGTCTTTCCTAGCTGGAACTGCTGGGGCGCTTGCAAACGCGCCAAGCCACAGATATGCCGCGCCGCCTCCTTCGGTTGCGTGTACCAGTCGACGGCGGTCGGGTCCAGGATGCGGTATCGATTCTTGAACTGTTCGTACAGCATGCGATTGGGATATCCCTGCTTGCAAATGCGGATGCCCTCCATCACACCGTTGCAGCGCAACTGGAACAGGACGAGACTGCCGCGAAAACCGCCCGCCTCTTTCTCGTAGTTGGGGATGATGCAGCGAATGAAATGCGGACTGGTCAGTCGCAGCTCGCTCAGCAGCTCGTTCAGCTCATCCTACAATCGGGTAACATCGCCTGCCTTGTACGTACATAAAAGATCAAGTACATCGTAGCCACTGTTAGCTCTTCGGTACACATACGTACGTAGGTTGATCAACACCAAGTTTACCCTGTAAACGGCGGAAACTGTGTGGAACGCATTCATCATGGAGCCTCTGTGATGAAGCGCGTCGAGCTTCTTTCCTAAAATCGCACAACGCACACTACCGTACAGTCGATAAAAAACTAGTCTGGCCAGAGAGAATTCGCTATAGGACTCAAGTCGTCTTGCGTAGCTTGCATGTACTTCTGCAGAATATTGCATGTACTTCTGCAGTACACGAAGCACGGGACAGAAATCGGCACTTGTGAATCTATTTTATGCAACGCGCCTTGAAGGCCATTGCGAACTCCTTCTGCCCAGATCATTAGTACAGATTTGATTTACAGTACCTACCTACCTACGTACCTACCTACTATGCAACAGTATATTGTATACGTACGTAGGTACGGCAGGTACATACAGTACAAACACAGAGAAACGTACATGTAGGCCTGTATGGTACAAGCGCTGAATGATTTCGTAGTACGTACGTACGGACAGTAAGTATATAAGTACAGTACTGTGCAATAATGTACTGTAACGTTGGCTGTCAATGTCAAGAGACCTTTCATAGCTCCTGAACTGATAGTACTGCCGGATGCTTTTCTCCAAAGCTTGCTGAAGATCCCATTCTCTGAAGTTTGGCACACCCGAATTAGACAGTCGCTTAGTGGATCTTTGTCTTTGTCCAACCAACCGTCCACACTGTAGTTCACCTGTAAAGCGATAAGTTGCTTTCAGTATGGACGAGTTGCGGTAACGCGATTGGGTTAGCGACCCCGCGGAAATTAGTGACAGTTTGGATCGTTGCCTGCGGGGTCGTCGACCTTGTTCAACCATCTGGGAGCAGAAAAGAAGCCAGTGAAAAGAAGAAATGACAACAAATGACGTCGACGACCCCGCAGACACCGATCGCCAAACTTTCACTAAATACCGCGGGTCGCTATCGACCAACCCAGTCGCGTTACTGCAACTCGTAAATATGCCCAAAGGCCGAGTACATAACGGTGCGTGGGACGGACTGACCAATCCTGCGTAGTGGTGAATGCAGAAATCGCCTTTGATGATGCCGCCGGAGCGTCTGCAAGGCTTCGGATGTCCAAACTGAGGGTTGCTCCCGTGCCTTTCGTGCAGTTTGCTGGCCAAATTACGGTCACTTCCTTTCGGCACAATGCACTCCTCCTCCAGTAAGGAGAAAATTCCCAGCGGCTGCAACACAACGCACATATGTAATACACAATAATACAATGTCCACATACAGTAGGCGCGAATTTCGATTCCGGCTTGGCAAAATTTACTTTACTTTTTCAATGAGGTCAATGGTTGGCTGAAGGTCCAGGCCAAAGTCCACGTAGTTCCATTCGATTTCCTCTTCCTTGTAGTCGTGCTGCTCCTTTACGAACACGTGGTGATTGAAGAACTGCTGCAGCTTCTCGTTGGTAAAATTGATGCACAGTTGTTCGAAACTGTTCATCTGGAAATTGTGCCAGACCAAAGTATACGATAGCAAGCACCATTCAGAAAATGCAGAATAATCCAGAAGTTAGGCTGGGATAACCAGGAAAAAAGAACTGTTACGTACTGCGTACGCATGGCAATAGCGTCCGAGGCCAGTAGTGTACGTAAACCACATCTTTTTTATTCTTTATCCCATCTTTTTTTTTATTCCTAGATGAGGTGCGTAAATTTGTGAAGCACAAAGAGGCGTGTTTTATTCGCGAGGGAAACCGTAAAAAATTCTTCAACTTTGCTAAATCTAAATTAAAATACAGTAACCCTGTTGGCGCGTTGCGACGTTTTGATGGTACACTTGCATCTGCCGATGCTGAGAAGTGTGAGTTGCTAAACGACGGTTTTTGTGGAGTATTTACTGCCGACAATGGAAGCAGGCCTGACTTCCCTAGGCGTGTACCTGCCGATGTTTTAAAAGATACTGTGGACCTTCGCCCCCATGTTGTTTGCGCGGCCATTAAGAAACTGCCCAACAAATGTTCTAGGAGTCCGGACGGTCTTCCGGCCTTTTTTCTTAGGTCAATTGTCAATTTTTCATGTACTAATGCCGACGGTAGTCTTGGAGCTCATGATATTGATTGCTGCATTTGTCATCCTCTTAGTATTCTGTTGAGGCAAAGCTTCGATGAAGGCGCGCTGCCAAAAATTTGGCTTACTGCAGATGTAATTCCGCTACATAAAAAAGGCGACGTTACAGAGGTGCTCAATTATCGACCAATTAGCCTAACGTGTGTGTTGTGTAAGGTCTTAGAAAGTATAGTTAAGTCGGAAATGACGTCATTTTTGCTTCAACATAGCCTAATTACCAAACATCAGCACGGTTTCTTATCTCGCAAATCTGTAACTACTCAACTTTTGGAATGTTTAGATTTTTGGACAGATGCTATTGACAGTAAAAAGTGTAGACGCGATTTATTTAGACTTTAAAAAAGCATTTGATAGTGTAAGTCATCCCAAATTGATCTTGAAATTGAATTCTTACGGTATTGAGGGACCATTACTGAATTGGATTACCGCATTTTTAAGCAACCGTACACAGCGTGTTTTTGTAGGCAGTGCTTTTTCTCGCTATAGGCCGGTAACCAGTGGGGTCATTCAAGGAAGTGTTCTTGGACCATTATTGTTTTTACTTTATGTGAACGACATTGTTGAAATTGTTCCACAGCCGATTAGTGTCAAATTGTTCGCGGATGATGTGAAGCTTTATACTACTGTTTCGTGTGACAAAAATGTGTCAAGTCCACTAGTTGAAGCGATTGAAAATATTTCTAGCTGGATTGAAAAGTGGCAGATGAGCATAGCCTCTAGTAAATGTGTGGTACTCAGCTTAGGTAGAAAAAATCCAAGGCGCGATTACTTTATAGGCAACGCCGTACTACAACGTGAAACATCTGCCCGCGATCTTGGCGTCATAATTACCAGTAAGTTGTCGTTTTCTGAGCATTGTACCCGTATAAGCAACCTAGCTTTGACCGCCGTTGGCAAATTATTTCGTGTATTTTCCTCGTCTGACTGCTTTTTACTGGTGCGTGCTTACTGCATTTTTGTACGACCCATTCTCGAATCTTTTTCGCAGGTATGGAACCCCCACACAAAGAAAGACATCCGCCGATTGGAGCGAGTCCAAATGCGGTTTGTTCAGCGTTTGTGTGCCAGATGTAGGGTTATGAACTATAATTATCCGTTTCCGTTTGTGTCTTATTCATACCGTATGCAGTGCAAATTTCTAGGACTTCATAGCTTAGAATATCGCCGTATGGTCCATGATCTTACCTTCTGTTACAAACTGGTGAATGGCGCCACTGCTGTAAATAGTGAAAATTTTATCGTCGTAAATGCAAACAAAACTAGGGCCGGATCCCTCAGCAAACTATCAGCAAAACATTCAAACCTTGATGTCAGAAAGTTTTTCTATAGTAACCGTATTGTAAATTGTTGGAATCTGCTTGACGTGCGTACGGTTCACTCCAACTCGCCAGCCTCTTTCGCTGCTTCCCTCGAAAAACACTCAGAAATTGAGCGCCTCCTTCGGGTTTACAACTTTTAGCTTTTGCTTTACTGTAAGTGTATTGTCGTATACTGTAAACATCTTCAATGCTGTTCGTTTGACAAATTAGCTATCTCCACCTAAAGTCCGTACAGCTTGTTCTGTTGCACTACTCAATATGCAGTACTGTATGTATTCACATATCCGTACAATGTTGTGTGGTCTGCAGTGCATTCCGCTGTTATGGGCTGGTTTAGTGGTGGGACGGGTAGGCCTATTGGGGTTTTGGGTAGGTTTTCGGTCGGTACCCAAAACCTCTCAGGGGTTTTGGGTAGGTTTTCGGTAATTTTGGGTAAAAACCTTTTCGGTACCGGATGCTAGGTTTTCGGTAATGACCTTTGCCAAAACCCAAAACCTCTGCCCTAATTGTTGTCAAAAATTTTCGCCCTGCCCTAGAGATTGCCTTCGCCTTGCTGCCTGATTTGCCTGTGGTACTACTGGATCAAGCCATGCGCAAAATTACATACCTTTTGCATAGTAAGGTAATGAAAAGTAAAGAAGCAGCGTTTTAGAGTGCAGAAAGAGCAAGATTGCATTACTCTACATATGTACTTACGTAGTACGTCTTGTATGGAAGCGCATACATATATACGTACGTCAGTCATTGATACAGTAGGTGTAGGTGCGGTGTAGTGTGTGTAGGTACGTACGATTATACTGTACGTAAATGCTTACATACCACCCAAAACCTTTCCGGTACCCAAAACCTTTTCGGTAGAATGATGGACCCAAAACCTTTTGGGTACCCAAAATTACCCACTGGTAATTAAAAAATACCCAGGTAATTTTGGGTAGAGGCAAAACGGTTTTGGGTCCGGTAATTTTGGGTAGGTTTTGGGTATTTTGGGTCCGGTACCCAATGTTAGGTTTTCGGTCCCGGTACCCGTCCCACCACTAGGTGTGTTCTCTTTATTTCACCGTTTGTTGAATAAAGATATTGATTGATTGATACGTAAACCAGTTCTAGGTATGTACAGTAAGGCGAGTTTAGCCAAACGTCCCCGGAGCGGCACGTGGTCGTGTGCCTAAAAGTCCACAGCTGTGTCCGAGGGTAGCGAGTTCAATTCCCGTTCGGTCCTATTTCTCCCCCCCCCCCCATTTCGGGGCCCGGCTATCGCCACACGGAACGTGGCACGTCACAGGACAATAACTACTGCATAATACAATGCCACCTCGAATATTTCAAAGCCTGCAATATCCAGAATGCCAATGTGACCATCTCCATCAGCGCCTTTGGATTTAGTTCCCCTGCCCAGCACGCGAGTGCTTTTGTTGCAGCGGTAGACCAGCCACGTAAACAGCTTTTCGTAAATGGTTTTGGCCATCGCCGTCACCGTATGTAGCACCTAAATAATGAATCACCTAGTTTTAAAATGCCTTGATCATCAAGGACCATATATGGCAGTTGCAGCTAAAAAGCACCAAATTGGAATAGACGGAAACAGGGAACGGAACGCATTGCAATTCCCTGTTATTTGTGGAAGGCGGAAAGCCGAAATTCGTCCCCACGAATGCACATTACCTGATCCAGATTCTGGCATTTGGTAACCACCTCACCACCAACATGTATCGTTGGTTCAGTGATGGCGTCCAGGAACTTGTGCAAGTTGATCCCAAACAGATCGCACACCACAGCTGCTTCTATGTAACAAATATTGTCGCAAAAATACAACCATGACACACCAAAACACCAGTGGAGAAGTGCTAAGGAGCACAAAGAAAGTGAGCGAGAGGCTCACTAGTCTGCAGATACAATATGGAGTTGACGGCGCAGAAACGACGAGAAGGTGCCAACTACCCATCGCTGCCAAAACTCGCAACCCCTCCGAGTTGACAGCCTCTCGTGAATCACCAAAACATTACGGACAAACAAACAACGAACCTTTGACACCATCCGGAAATGCCTGATCCCCGCCTGTCCTTTGCACAAAGTTCATCTGTCCCATAATCAACGTACCAGCCGTCACCTTATACACTTGACGCCGTTCCAGCTCGGACACACCCAAGATCTCCAGAGATCGCTTAAAGCACAGCTCTCTTATGTTGCGTACCTTTCAATTTCTTACTTTTGTTTATTTCGCTCTTTCTTTTCTATCTTCCGCTGGCGAGCGGAACTTATGTACCAGCCATAGGGCGAGCTTGATACTACTGTGGGAGTAATATTTGGCACAGTGTGGTAAAACTCTACGAGATATATCCAGAACCAGGTGGTCAGGTACTAAAATTGGATATGGCTCACAGAGCATTATAGCAACCAGTTACGCATAGCTTCTATGTGAATAAGACGCTGATAAATGTAGCGCGAAACAGAGAGCGGTGCGGGCGAGGCGCCGTCCAGCGAAAGGAAAAAAAGGGATTAGGCCACGATGGCCATATTGACCATATAGTCACCGGGACGATCAAGACCGTGCTTGACAATTTTCGCGCTCCCGTAGCAATCTTAGTAAATCTGGCATTTCTATACAAGAATAGCAAGAGTGTTTGAAAAAGGGTCAAAAAGCCGGTTGCTATTCTTGTATAGAAATGCCAGATTTACTAAAATGCCACGGGAGCGGCAAAATTGTCAAGCACGGTCTTGATCGTCCCACTGACTATATTGGATGCAAAATAATAGCCCGCATTTATTTTGAAATTTCTGCCGTGCATACAATGCCATCTTCTAAGAATTGCAGAGTGTCAGACTTTGTTGTGAGAAGACCTAAGAAAACGGTACTGTTCCGAGTTTGCAACAAACAAAGAGCGAAAAAGATCGTGATTACTCAACGTAAAGCTAAACCACTGTCGGCAGCTTCTGGATCCTTTCCTTGTAATCCAGATGGGGAGCTTAGAGAAGAGCAGTTGGCCGCCGTCCCCGTCCCACCGCTGCACAGTTTCTTGTATCGGGATGCATATTCGGCAGAGAATGCGCTGCTGTATGAGCAGGAACAAGCTGAACTTGTGGTGTTGACAGCTCAGCAACGAGCTGCGGAAGATTGGCAGGAGAATATTCGCGGTATCTACGCAGTGTATGGTGATCTGCTTAAGCGAATGGATGGTAAAGAGCCGGCACAAGAGCTGGTAGGGCCATGCAGTTCAGTTGAAGCTGCTAATACATACTGCTATGACTGTGGTTCACAGTCCAGTGATAGCAGATGCTCCGAATGGCACTTGAGGACTGAAGCTATGGAGGTGAACGCAGGTTGTATTATTGTGTTTTCCGAGGATATGTAATATATTGGCATTGTGGTGACGTATTGTGATGTGATAAGTGGGTAATGAAGCTTTTGAATTAAAGGGAACAACGTATTTTCCTCTGGCTGTGCGCTCATCAGCTGTGCAAGGCTTGCGTCTTATTCTTCCTTCGCAGCACTTTTATTTCTGCGCTTGCCCCAGCGAACCTCATGGCATGAAGCAGCTGGGAATATTTGATGAAAGAGGTGAGATGACATGAACACAAACACGGGAATCTTTCTGCCACTTTTCTGTGCTATGTATAGTCACCAACACGATCAAGAGCGTGCTTGACAATTTTGGCGCTCCGTAGTAATCTGGCATTTCTATACAAGAATAGCAACCGGCTTTGAAAAAGGGTCGAAAAGCCGGTTGCTATTCTTGTATAGAAATGCCAGATTTACTAAAATGCCACGGGAGCGCCAAAATTGTCAAGCACGCTCTTGATCGTGTCGGTGACTATACAATGGTACAGGTTTTGTACCGTGCTCTCGATCATGCTATATAATCATATACGGTAATGTGCATTGCAATTTGATACATGCCTGTTTGAAGGGCGCTATCGAAAGGATTCCTTGGTGCAAGTTTGCCCACTGCTGACTGTGGCTCAGTCTCTGATCTGGCATCACATCTGGCCCAACAGGGCACGTAGTCCTTCTCGTGGCATGCACATGTCACTGATGGATAGCCTATACTGTCTTACTGATATGCGGGCGAAATTGAGCTTGGAGAGAGCCTGCCATTCTGCAGAAGACATGGCCGCATTGAGCTTGCAGCAGGAAGAGGTAGGCGCAGGCCCGCTGCTCACTTTCGATATCATTTGATCACGAGCTCAATCAAATATTATTCATTTTATTTGCAGCCCGTTTCCTTGTATGAAACAGTCAGTCGAGAACTGTCAATGGTTTACTACAGGCGTCTTCAGCACTACCTCTACCAGCTGAGAGACACGGGCAACTCTCGAATTGACAGAGAGATGACGCCTGGGTGTCTATCTTGTCCCAAGGTGAATCCACCTCCCAGGAATGTTCAGCTAATGTACCTACTATTTTATCGTCATTCAATACATTTCTGCTAACCACCGCTTTTTTAGCAAGACGGTACGGTATTTCTGATGGGAGATGCATGTTTCAAGCTGGTGTGGAAGCAGAAGCGGCAACCGAAGGGCATGGAAGTTGATCGCAATGAAACTAGATTTTGGTGTGATCAAGAAGCTGTCAACACCTACTTGGAAGCTCATCACGCTTCCACTGTCGTTGAAGAAACGGTAAGCCCTTTGTTTTTGTGCGACAGTATGTACGTGCATTGTTCATGTACATACATGCGTGCAGTTGATGCACTGTACATACAATGGACTCTCTGCTCTGATTGTGTACAGGAGTGTAGCAACTTTTCTGCTGGCTCTGCTGCTACTGCTGGCAAGAACAAAGGAGTTCAAGTTCGAGCTGTGTATGGAATGTCTTGCAGACATGGATGTCCTGTACTGCATTGTGATATCATGAGCGGCGGCGAAAAGTATGTGTACGCACCTTTGTGACAAGAAAATGGTATGTAAGAGCATGCATTGTTTTCGTGAACATAAGCCGTTTGCCACCGCAGGTATGATTATGCGCGGTTTGTGCTGAATGAGGTTCTTCGCCGTTTGGACTGCCAACGAAACAAGCTGGCCGTCGTGTTCTTCTATGACATAAATTGCCGCTTTCGACGTTCCATCGAGGTATGTAATGCATTATGCTAAACTAGCTTTGTTTTCTCGTACGAAGCTAATGCATTGTTTGGGCTGGTGTTTTGGACGTCATTATATTGCAATTTAGCTGAATCCTCGCCCTGATGATGCTCCTGGTTTGATGGAAGTGAGCTATTGGGTTCCTGTATGGCATTCTTATGCCCATGACCTTCCCTGTCAGCTGTTGTACAATCCACGACTTGATGGCTCATGTGGACTAACGGATGGCGAAGGTACAGACAGATGGATGACGGACTAGTGGTCTTACTACAGGGCATATGGAGCATTGATTTCTGTTCATACAGAAGCATAGCAAAATTTAGGACAGGAGAGGATATGGGCGTCTGTGGAGCCAAAAGCACGTTCAATGAAGGAGTCCAGCGGTCAAAACAGAGTCAGTTTGCTCGATGATATCTGCAGAAATATGTGTGACATGACCAACAAAAGCCAAGGTACAGAATATGCCTCATATTGCACAGCTTCGATAGGTAGCACGAATAGTACTATGTTTCTACTAGGTGTGTCACAGTATGATATGTGTGCTTTTGTACCTAGTGTCTGTGCTCGTGATGGAGTAGATATTTATTTTTTAGTGAAATGGCTGAAAAATCGGCTTAAGTTTGCTCAGCGAGTGAAGGAGGAAGCGGAAGCACAACTGAATGATTGCTTATTGCTCTTAGGTCAGTGAATTTACCTAGGTACTTGCTCATTACATTATGAAAGTCAGT